>JANAVB010012294.1:0-48315 GCA_029216955.1 Iris pallida | reverse complement strand
CGTCTGATAAAGCTGACAAGTCCTATCAAAACTGACAAAAATGACAGCCCTGACACTTCGACAAAAAGATAACGTGAGACGTCGTTCAAAAGCAGGATTCGTATGCCTTCATGCGGCCAGAAGGAGTGTCACCTAAGCCGCATGAACCTTATGCGGCTCAGACATATGCCTCCAAAGTCTTCAAACTTCATGCAGCCAAGATAACTTTGATCCAAGCCGCATGAGCTTTATGCGGCCAAAATACGGAATCTATACGGCTTAAATCCTTAAGCTAAATATGCGGGCTAAGGAAGCTTGCGACTTAAGCCGCATGATCTCATGCGGCCCCACATGGTCGAAAACTGGGAGACCATACGCTCAAAATGATTCCTACGACAGGACACGTGGCAGGCTGACCAAGTCCTAAACTACCCAGATTTACTGCAACAAAATCCCAACAAATCGACAGATGGCAGCCAAAGAGTGGGCTTCGCGTGCCAATCAGTCACGTGGCCACATGCCATTTATGCGGCTCAACATACATTCTATTATAAATGTAGGGTACCACACCACTGCAAAAGGCTGGCAACCTTTAAAAAGATAATTACTTCAAGAGTTAAAGACTGTGTCAGATAGTCCACGGAGTAAGGCAGAGTTGATAGCACTTTCCGAGCCTCCACCGTCACCCCCAGAATCAAAACTAAACAATTGTACTTAGATTGTTTCCCAATTTGTTTCTAGGCTTTTTTTTGAACAAACAAGTTTGCAATCAATTTCAGTATTCCTGTAATACCTGTCTTGATTTTTTTGGCAAACACGATGGCGACTCTGCTGGTGTCACGACCCACACTAGAGTAAGGACACGAGAGGTGAATACGCCCAGCCTACGCCGCAGTGTCGGCGGTAGAACGCTGTCCTAGTTCACATACATCTAACAGTAAGGTAATATGGTTATACTCTCCGAATGGAGGTGGCATAACAGAATATATCTCAATCACAACAAAGGTAGAATATGATAAGATAGATGATATGCAAACCAGAAATCCACACAAAAAGTACAAAAAGAGAGATAATGCTAAGTTATAAGATAAAACTCAATAACATCCAGAATATACAAGATCCCAATATACAACTCAAATCTCCATAACATGAAATAAGAGAAACCTAAACTAAGGAACTCAGCCTCTACAGCTAGTGGATCCGACTGGAAGTCCGGGTCACAAGAGTCATCTATAGCTGTCCCATAGTAGGTGTCTATGCAGGCCTCATCCTCATGCTCTGTAATATTTTCAACAGGTCCAGTCAGGACAGGAGCGAGCACAGTACATATCATACAGTTCATATCATGGCAGGAAATATAAAGCAAGCAATAGAGTAAGATATATGAAACTCTGTAAGAAGATGTACATGAAATAAGAGAGATATTTGATAACTGGAAATATATACATGATAAGTAAGAACTGTAAGTGACTAGTGATTTAGAGTACGAGATGGCATGTAATTGGCTTAGGTTGAACATGATGTACATGAAAAGTAACAGAGTGGACATGATGGGTAAATCACATGACCATTTATACTCACCCCTACCCACAATCAATACACAAGGATCCAGTCAAGTTACGTTACGGACATGATGTTTTGGTTACACACGAAACACATAAGGAAACATGAACGTACATGAGAGCACATGAAAGTACATAAGCGTACATGAAAGAACATGAGAGAACATGAGTGTACATGAATAACGCAAGAGCAAAGAATACATGATGTACATGAAACACACGACATTAAGTATCCGATGCGTCCGCTAAGGGGGATAACATCCCAAGAAGAGATCCATATAGTACCAATCCGTGATGATAACGTGACAGCATCAAGTAAAGTAATCTAGAGCAAAATATAAGTCGTGGCAAGTATGAAACGATCAGAGAATGTACTCGCCTAGTATCTGAATGTCTGAAGTAAATGTACTGTCCGAGATGAGGTACCTGACTCCTAATTAGAGCAACACAAGTCAAGATGTATACAGGGGATGATAATTGAAATCTACAATGCATCTGCATGCTGTCTAGGTCAACTAGACTAAAGTCAACCCTTGGTCAACTCCAGTCAACTTACTAGTCAAGGCTAGGTCAACTAATCAAACCTAAGTCAAACAAGTCTACACTAGTCCAACTAGTCTATTCTAGGTCTAATCAATGCTATACAAGTCAACTAGACACTCACTAGGCCAAGAGTCCTAGGCTATAGGCTATATCATGCCTAAGCCAACCCACATATCATATATACACATATCAAAATATATTTAATATAAATAGTACACTCAATATATAGGATACATGAATATGTGAATCTCATATACATATATATACATGTGTATATATACATATACATAGAGAATTAGGAAAAAGGAATGTGATTGTGTACATGTGTGTGTGTGTGTGTGAGTGCACAAGAGCATGTATGTGTTAGTGAGAGTGTGCCTAGAGTGTCAAGGGGGTGTGAGTGTGCATTGGTCAATAGGAATATCAGTGTGAGATAAATTCTGGAAACAGTGAGTAGTACATGGAAACAGTGGCATGGGAAAATCAGTAAGCTAACATTGTGTGTGAACACAAAACAGTGTGTCAGTGTATAACCTGGAAATCAGTGAATGGTATTTGGAAAATCAGTGGTGTACATTGTGTTCATGTGCCAAAGAAAAGAAATCAGTGTATTGTCATTGTGTGAAAACATGAATAGGAAACAGTAGCATGGCAGTGTAGTGTCAAATGGAAATCAGTGATATAGGAAATCTGGAAACACATTAACAGAACATTTGAATCAAAATCAGTTGACAGTTTATCATAAAACATTGAGCTAATACATGTCTAAGAGTTCACATTAACATGATCATTCAAGTTTAGTTTAAAGGAAGGAAATCATTTCTCAGTTTGAAACCATGTGATAGTTCAATCACAAATCAATGAAACTATTTACAGTGAGCAGGAAATGAGATCGACTTGACATTCTAATTAGATTTAAGGAAAGGAAATCAACTTAGGTATTAAGAATCCTGGAAAACAGTTCATAAATAACTCAATTTCGAATTAGTTAAAGGAAGAATCAATTCTCAGATTAATAAGAGAACATGACAATTCTCAATAAGCCAATGACAGTTTCATAATGAATAGATTTCCAGGTTATTAAGAAAAGGAAATCAATACTCAGATATTTGGTTTAAGGAATCATGTGACTAGTTCAATAGGGAAACATATCTCAGGTTTAGAAGAACCATTTGACAGTTCATTAAGGAATGAAATAAATTGACAGTTTATATTTTAAACAGTTGACAAGAAAAGATAACCCAATCCATCATTTCAACAATGAAACAAAACAATACAAGTATGAGCAGTAACAGTTCAATTGATAATTCCAAAAATCCAGTTTGAAACTGGGATTCAAAGCCCAAAAATCAGTGAGCTATTCAGTTAAGGAAGAACATTGGCATCAGTCACATTTCGAATCAACTCAATGTCAATATTCTCATTCCAAATCATAAATCTAATTTAAATGAAGATTTGAACTTAACAGTGGTTAACACTTGTAGGATTCATAGACACATAATTATCAATTTAAAATCATGTTAAATAGGATTAACAGTTTAGGAAGACTGAATAACAATGTATCAGTCAATTACACAGCCCAACTCAATGTTAAGTTCTCATTCCATATCAATAAGCCTAATCTAAACTGAAAACTTGAACTAATTATGCACTAAATAACATGTAGAATTTATCATGACCATCTAAAACATCAATTTAAACATTTAAAATGGAATGAACTCAGGAATTACAAAACTGAACATTGCGTATCAGTCCCTCATGGGAAATTCAATTTCGAATAACAGTAACATGTTAATATGCTAAATTACAAATTGGTAATTAACCTACTATATGTGCATGTGGTGTATACATAATATCGTGTCCACCACATGACACAAACGTGTCCAAATATGCACGAACACAAGACTGTACAGGACACTGCACAGCTATGAACCCGTGTGCGTGTCCTAACTCACCCGACACAATAACAATGGACACAAAACTTTGGGAGTGTCGTGTCAGACACTGCCCCTAGCTTCGTGTCCAAAATCAAGTGTCCACGAGTCCTATAATAGCCTACGGACACGCGGGTAGCTGGACAGCCAACCGCGTGCGCACGGGATCGTGTCCGCGGGTCCAGTACGACCTCGAAACGACACGAAATGTGTTCAGAACACTAGAACGTGTAAGCAGCACAAAACCCTAATTTTCTATTCAAACCATTTCAGAAATATGAACGAAATGCCCACTGTGGCATTTCGTCGAACACCTGGGTATACATGCTGATACGTGTCCGATACAGACACGTAATAGACACAAAACCTAGCAAAACCTATACCAACAGAGAGAGAACACCTAGGGCTTCCTATCCATGTAAAGAAATCAAAATTTGGTGGAGGGAATAAGGATTACCTATATGTGCAATTTGCAAGAAAAGTCTCAAATGGTGGTGTTCTCCTTGATGGCCAAATGCTCCAAATTGTTCCTCCACTAAAAATATTCACCATGGACAGAAAGTATTCATGGATTAGATCCTAATGCAAGAAGTTTGGTTGAAAAAGGATGAGAAATGGAGGAGTTATGAATGAATGAAGTTGGAGCTCACCTTGTTCTTGAGAAATGAAGAGATGGACAAAAAGAGGCAAGTGGTTGTCACGCCCCAGAACCAGAATACTGGAGAGCGGGGGAATGACTCAGCCAGCTACATATACGGGTAGAGGAATACCGTATAATACGATCAATGCTGTCTAATAAGACGAGGGGGTGCATACTACAAAAAAGTCACACTATGGTCACTTCACATCATTGTCTCAATCATTCAAACACGAAACAGAAATAGAGAACATGTAAGATAAAGCAGTAAGGCGTCCCAAACGCTCAGTCAAAATGTTCTCGATATCTGGCTTTACAAAACATAGCCAGATGATGTAGCAAAGTATCACAATTGTTATCAGCTGTAGTCTGACTTAATTATAATTATGTAAAAGTAAGTACAAGACGAGACTCCGACTAACATGTCGGTGCCAAACGACAAATATAAAGTAAGTAACAAAACGAGCGGGGAAGTAAGGAACACACTCGAGTCCTCCTGCGATCATCCTCCAGTATTGACCATCTTGGAGGTGGAAGTAAGCTGAGTCCTCGGGAACCGCTCTAAATCTGGCCATGCAAACCAGAGAGGTTAGACCTCTAATAGCAAGTACCACAAGAAGAAGCGATATGAGAAATTTAAACCAGTAACTAAGAGAATATAATAATAGATCTCTGCTTGCTACTGGAATTCACATAACGTCACGACCTTCGAACCAACCTTCCAACCAAATAAGAACAGAAGTTGGCCCGTCATGTCTCGACACTCTGATCATCTCAGTTAGTCAACAGAGTAGGTACAGTACACAACCAAATCAATTTAAACGGCCATGCAACTACTACGGCTTGCTATTGTGGGTTCCAAGTTATCTTGGAGTTATGCGATAAAGGATTCCTCAGTTCTTACTATGTCAAGCAAGGCTAGTCTACCCAGTCAATCAATTATGCCAATCATGAATAGACGAGTCCCAGCGGACGCTCGTCATCAATATACAGTAAATAATATAAGCAGATACCGCTTTCTGCCCGTGTGACAGATTTACAGTATCTGTGGGAACCAGCCGGCCTGTCGGGCACTAATAGTCCCAAAGAGGGCTGCCATGTAAGAACTCGGGAATCCATTCTCTCCATGCAATCATTATTTTATTTAACTTAGTAACCTCTATGTTAAGTGAAATCCCATGCCGTGGATCATGGTCATTCAGAATGAGTATTCCGTACAAAGTACGATATGCCCAACTCTACAATGTTACCTGTGCGGTTAGGTTGTAGGTCTTACATAGCGTAATGCAACAATTAAAACTAACCATAGAATAAATCATGTCTTGACCATAAAGTACACATGCTGCTTTGTAGAAAAATAAATAAATTGAAGCCTGCATATGCCTGTATACCAATATTCGGGATCGGCCAATCGATTCAATAGTTTATAATTAATATGAACGTGTCTCATTTCAATTCAATAAGATGACTAGCCAGTCTCTTAGTTCCAACTAGGAACACATGATCAATTATTAGTCAAGGTCATAATCAATATCAATCAATGTCAATTCGGGATAAGAATCAATCAAAAGGCATCATGGGCTAGAGTTCATGCGGCCAGAAAATTATAGAAGTTCATACGGTTGAGAATGCATATGAGGTCAGGATCTCATGCGGCCAGGAAGTGCCATGCGGCCACGAAAAGTAGCATGTGCCAGGAAACAGCATGTGCCAGGAAACAGCATACGCTAGGAAATAACATGTGCCAGAAAACAGTATGCGCTAGGAAACAGCATGCGCCAGAACAACATACGCCAAAAAACAGCATGTGCCAGGAAACAGCATGCGCCAAAAAACAGCATGCGCCAGGAAACAGCATGCGCCAGGAAACAGGATGCGCCAGAAAACAGCATACGCCAGAAATAGTATGTGCCAGGAAACAGTATGTTCCAGGAAACAGCATGCGTCAGGAAACAGCATACGCCAGAAAACAGCATGTGCCAGAAAACTGCATGCGCCAGGAAACAGCATGCACCAGAAACAGCATGCGCCATGATAGCATGCGCCAGAAAATAGCATGCGCCAGGACAGCATGCGCCAGCAAACAGCATACGCCAACAAACAGCATGGCAACAGCTTTTTGCCAGCAAACAACATGCGCCAGGACAGCATGTACTGCTCATCTTCTTCAATCAGCCTCTAATGGCCATGAAAACCCGTGAACCAAAAAGACCATAAATTACTCAAAAGTCGAAATCAGGACTTCCAATAGTCTAAATTGGATAGAATCAAATTCCCTACAACATGGAACCATTAAAACTTGAAAAATAACAAAGTTACTAGATCAAAACCTAAATTTTTAAAATATATTAAACTTAGATCTACATGAAGTGAGCCATGGTAATTGAAAATGCTAAGTACTAAAGTGTCTAAGAATCTTGAGAGGAAGACAATAGAACAACAAAAATGGAAATCCATCAAGAAGTAAGTTGGCACTTGCCTAGCCCTCCTAGGTTGGTGGGGAGTTTGAGGAAGAAGAAGAGTAATGAGAAGAAGTAATGAAGAGAGAAAGGGGATGAGGCTTTAAATGAAGGAGTGTGGTAGGTGGAGAGTTGGGTTCATGTTGAACCATCCAAGGCCAAAAACAAACCAACTCGGGCCGAACCCAAAAGCAAAGCAGAAAGTAAAATGCTGAAAGTAAAAAAAAAAAAAATTAGCAGGAAATTAAAGGAATTTAAATACAGAATAATATATGATAAATATTAAATAAATACATTCCAGCAGTATATGTATTTAGAATACGTATTCCGGGAACGGAACGGAAAGTGACATCTCTACCCTCCTTAGAAAAATTCCGTCCCCGAAATTTTAAATCCAAGCATGATAGGAACATCGGGGCTAAACTAAACTAAGTATAAGCAATTTGAGTAAGCAATCATTCTACAATACCAATAGCAAGTAACATATCTATGTTTAACTATCGACGACACCAAGCAATTCTACTCATAAGGTGACAAGCATGAGGAGTTAAGACAATCAAGGTATACAAAAAGAGATATACCTTGTGAGTCAAACAGGTACGGATACCGTGATTGGATATCATCCTACGTTCCACGTTGACTCTCCTAAAGAGTGATGACCCCAAGCAACCCGACAAGGCTAATTATTCGGTTCTTGAGTATCTTCTCTCTTCGGTCCAAAATAGACACAGGCTGTTCCTCGTAAGACAGGTTGGTACCAACAACCAGCTCAGAATGATCAAGGATATGGCTTGGGTCGATACATACCTACGTAACTGAGATACATGGAACACGTCATGCACCTCTCGTAATAAAGGTGGAAGGGATAAACGATAAGCAATATCGCCTATCCGATCAAGGATAACAAACGGGCCCACGTACCGCGGACTCAACTTCCTACGAACACCAAATCTAATGACCCCATGGGTAGGTAAGATCCGTAAGAACACGTGGTCCCCAACGAAAACTCTACTCTAGCGGCCTACGATGCTGGTCCGCCCAATGATGATATCGATCCTGCGCAACTCGAAGTTGTTCCTTCCCTAATTCCCTTGACCACTTCAATTGTCTGGACAATCATTTTCGGGACTAACATCTTCCTCTCCGATATCATCCTATGCCAGTGGCGATCTGCACTTCTTACCATATAGTGCTTCAAATGGCGCCATCTGGATACTGGCTTGATAACTGTTGTTGTATGAGAATTCGACTAAGTGTAGGTGGCTCTCCCAAGATCCTCTAAAATCTAGAGTGCAAGCTCGTAACATGTCTTCCAAAGTCTGAATTATTCTTTCTGATTGCCCGTCCGTCTGAGGATGGTAAGCCGTGCTAAATCTTAACTTGGTACCCAGACTATGATGTAAGCTCTTCCAGAAATATAATGTAAAACAGTATCTCTATCTGACACAATACTGACAGGGACTCCATGCTGCCTGACTATCTGTTGCATATATAACTCTGCCAACTTTTCTGTATATTGCCCTACTCTGAAAGGAAAAAGTGTGCCACCTTCGTAAGCGATCTACTATCACCCAAATGGCATCTTTTCCACTTGGTGATCTCGGTAAACCGGTCATAAAGTCCATTATAATATGTTCCTATTTCCACTTGGAATAGGAAGCGATTGTAATAACCCAGCTGGCCTCTGCTGCTCTGCCTTACTTGCTGACATATTAAGCAACAGGAAACGAATCTAGCCATCTCCCTCTTTATCTCGTTCCACCAGAAGTGCCGATATCTTGGTACATCTTGGCCCCTCCAGGGTGTACAGAATACCGAGAATTGTGAGCTTCTGCCATAACCTCTTGTCTGATATCTCTACTAGGCACAATAGACGTGACCCAACTTGAGTGTACCATCTTCATGAATTCTCATCTCCTCCTGTGTCCTGACTCATATTCTGCCCTAAGCTTCTGAATCCTTGGGTCCTGTGCCTGAGCTGCCTTGATCCTGTCTACCAAGTCGGATTGAACTTATAGACTTGCCAGAATTCCTATATCACTAGGAAGTATAACTTCGATGCCCATCTCCTGAAGGTCTTCTAAGATATGTCCTGTGTTGTCAACATAAATGCTGCCTCTCCTGCTGAGAGCGTCTGCTACTACATTAGCCTTGCCTGGATGATACTGAAGCTCCACGTCATAATCCTTGATCAGCTCTAACCATCTTCTCTCTCTCTGTCTCATGTTCAGCTCCTTCTGAGTAAAGATATACTTCAGACTTTTGGTCTGTGTACATGTCCACTCGATCACCATATAAGTAATACCTCCATAGCTTCAAAGCAAATACTACTGCCGCCAACTCTAAGTCATGAGTCGGGTAATTCTTCTCGTGGTCTCGAAGTTGCCTAGATGCATACGCTATTACCTTCCCATGCTGCATGAGGACACATCCAAGTCCTTTACTGACGTATCAATATACAGTGGAACCTCCGGGCCCAACTGGCAATGTAAGAATAGGTGCTGATATCAACTTTGCTTCAAGTTCTCAAATGATGCCTGACATTCTGTCGACCAGACGAATGGTACATTCTTTCGTGTCAAGCGGGTCATGGGTGCTGAAAGCCTTGCAAAGTCTGATACGAACCTTCTGTAATATCCTGCCAATCCTAAGAAACTCCGTACGTCAGCTATGGTCTTGGGTACTGGCCAACTCTCTACTGCTTCTAACTTCTTGGGATCCACTGCTACTCCAGCTCCTGATATGATGTGCCCCAAGAATGAAATTCGATCCGTCCAAAACTCACATTTGCTGAGCTTGGCGTACAACTGGTTCTCTCTCAGAACCTACAACACTTTCCTGAGGTCGTCTTTATGCTCCTCTTCACTAGCAGAGTATACGAGAATGTCGTCAAAAAATACAACGACAAACTGATCTAAGTACGGCATAAAGATGCGGTTCATCAAATCCATAAATATTGCTGGAGCATTGGTCAAACCAAACGGCATTACCAAGAATTCATAATGCCCATACTTCGAACTGAATGTTGTCTTGGGAATATCCTCCTTCCGAACCCTCACTTGATGATACCCTGAACAAAGATCTATCTTGGAGAAAACTCTAGCTCTGCTCAACTGATCAAACAAGTCGTCGATCCTCGGTAGTGGGTACTTGATCTTTACTGTTGCCGCGTTAAGCTTCCTGTAATCGATGCACAATCTGGATGACCCATCCTTCTTCTCCACAAGTACCACTGGTGCTGCCCATGGTGATATGCTAGCTTGGATGAACTTTTTCCCTTCAGTTCCTCTATGTGCTGATATACCTTGGCCTGTTCCGAATCCGCCATTCTATAAACTCTATATATCGGTTTAGTTCCAGGTACCAATTCTATGTGAACTCAATATCCCTAACCGGTGGTAGGCCTGGGAGTTCTTGGGGAAATATGTCCAAAAACTCTTCAACTACCTTCAGAACTTGAACTTCTTCTATTGCCGTCACTACACCCTGCTCTTGTTGAGTTGCCACTGATCTAACTAAGGTGAACCGCTTCATGCCTGGAATATCAAAAGATACACTCCCTCTACGATAATCTATTGTCGCATGACTGTCTTTCAGCCAGTCCTTCGAAATTTCCAACAGAAAATTCTATCAACCGGGCGGGTAAGAAACGCCCGCAAACTACAACGTTACATGCTAGAATAACTCTACTAACTCTTACGAGCCCATTACCGGTGAGTATATTTAACCTTCTTGACAATGCCTCGAATTCTATTCCTAGCCGTATTGCAAATTGTACAGATATAAATGAGTGTGATGCTCCCGAATCAAACAATGCTACGGCGGGATATGAGACGACGAGAATGTTACCTGCCACAACATCTTCCGATGCTAATGTCTCCTCCAAGGACAGAGTGAATGCTTACCCTCGACCTCCTTGTTGGTTCCTATGTTGCGGCCTAGCCTGGTGCTTCTGCTGGCTCCTGCCTTGATGATGCTGGGGTGGTCTATGCTGGTGTTGTTGCATCGGCAGTCTCTGCTGCCGAAACATCTGAGCCTATGTCATGAACGGACGCTGTGCCAACGGTCTCACTGCTACCGCTGGTCCTCGATACTGCCCTGCCCCTGGTGCTGGCAGAGCAGAAAATTGTTGCACTGGTCCTCCTGACCTCGAATTCATGGGACAGGTGGTAACCTGATGATCTGGATTTCCATATATCAAACACTGTCCGTTCAATGTCTGACACACATCTTTAGTGTGCCCTACCTTTCCACAATAAGTTCAGCCCACCGAGGGTTGCTGGTTCTTCCTCTGTTGCTATTGCTGCTGCCTTGGTGGTGGTGCTGGCCCTCGTATTGCCACATTGTGGATACGAATGCCAAGGGATGGTGCCGTTGTTCGGGGTGCTACTCCCCTCTTCTCCTTCAATCTGACTGTGGGATCTCTTCTGACCTCCAGTCCTTGCCGTGATCCTCTGAATGGTGATCTCATGCCTTCGGGTTGCCGTCAATACCTCATCGAAAGTCTGGTAATTGTGCCCTTCTATCAATTGCAACAGCTCAAGATGAAACCCTTGCTGGAACCTCATAGCCCTCTGGCTCTCCGTTGCTACCATATCTGGGGCGAACCTACTCAATCTGTAGAACTCTGCTGCATAAGCATCTACCGTCTTGCCGGCCTGCTTGAGGTTGATAAACTTTTGTTGTAGCTCAAACTGTGCCACAACTCCATAGTACTTCGTCTTGAACCTTGCAGTAAAATTGTCCCAAGCAACAGGACGTCTGATGCCTACTTCTTCTGATTCCGACCAATCACGTGCGAGATCTTGAAGTAACAACTTCACTTGATCCATACGTTCTTCCGCCGGCACCTTAGCTGCTGTCAAAATAGCCTCAATATCCTTAAGCCACGCATCTGCTGAGATGGCATCTTCCGTGCCCTCGAAACGGCGAGGGTTGTACTTACAAAACCTGGTTGATGCTCCTAAATCTGTCCTCGCCCCTCTTTCCAATGCCGTCTGCAACCCTTGGTTGAGTAGTACGTTCTGCTCTTGCAACTGAGTGTGCATACGCTGCTGGGCTAACATCTGGTGTTGCTGAGTAGCCATCATCTCTCTCATGATCTCCAAAAGGGCCGGGGTGTCCACTTCCACTGGGGTAGATGGAACTATGGGTGGTGTAGGAACCTCCGGATACTGCGGTCCGGCAGCTGGTTCCACTATCACTTCTTCTTGGATAGTCTCTTGAGATAGTACTGGCCCTTGTAGCTGACCAACCTGATCATGTTGTCCATGTTGCCTTTGTTGTTGCTGTCTAGTTCTGACAGATGGAAACGAAGTGCCCCTAAAGGAAGGGACAAGAGAACAATCAAACGACCAGATATGGAGGATCAATGAAGCTGAAGGATACGGGAATGTCAAGCTAGGATTGAGAACAACGAATCATGAGATCAAGGGGGAACATGTGTGATTGAGACATCCTATAAATCAAAACACTCCACAAGTCTGAAATCAGACATGCATGGGCCACCACTAAAACCTTGTCACGCCCCAAAACCAGAATACTGGAGAGCGGGGGAATGACTCAGCCAGCTACGTATTACGGGTAGAGGAATACCGTATAATACGATCAATGCTGTCTAATAAGACGAGGGGGTGCATACTACATAAAAGTCACACTATGGTCACTTCACATCTATTGTCTCAATCATTCAAACACAAAACAGAAATAGAGAACATGTAAGATAAAGCAGTAAGGCGTCCCAAATGCTCAGTCAAAATGTTCTCGATATTTGGCTTTTCAAAATATAGCCAGATGATGTAGCAAAGTATACACAATTGTTATCAGCTGCAGTCTGATTTAATTACAATTATGTAAAAGTAAGTACAAGACGATCCGACTAACATGTCGGTGCCAAACGACAAAATATAAAGTAAGTAACAAAACGAGCGGGGAAGTAAGGAACACACTCGAGTCCTCCTGCGATCATCCCTCCAGTATTGACCATCTTGGAGGTGGAAGTAAGCTGAGTCCTCGGAAACCGGCTCTAAATCTGGCCATACAAAACCAGAGAGGTTAGACCTCTAATAGCAAGTACCACAAGGAAGCACGATATGAGAAATTTAAACCAGTAACTAAGAGAATATAATAATAGATCTCTGCTTGCTACTGGGATTCACATAACGTCACGACACTTCGAACCAACCTCCCAACCAAACAAGGACAGAAGTTGGCCCGTCATGTCTCGACACTCTGATCATCTCAGTTAGTCAACAGAGTAGGTACAGTACACAACCAAATCAATTTAAACGGCCATGCAACTACTATGGCTTGCTATTGTGGGTTCAAAGTTATCTTGGAGTTATGCGATCAAGGATTCCTCAGTTCTTACTATGTACAAGCAAGGCTAGTCTACCCAGTCAATCAATTGCGCCAATCATGAATTAGACGAGTCCCAGCGGGATGTCCGTCATCAATATACAGTAAATAATATAAGCAGATACCGCTTCCTGCCCGTGTGACAGATTTACAGTATCTGTGGGAACCAGCCGGCCTGTCGGGCTCTAATAGTTCCAAAGAGGGCTGCCATGTAAGAACTCGGAAATCCATTCTCTCCATGCAATTATTATTTTATTTAACCTAGTAACCTCTATGTTAAGTGAAATCCCATGCCGTGGATCATGGTCATTTAGAATGAGTATTTCCGTACAAAGTACGATATGCCCAACTCTACAACGTTACCTGTGCGGTTAGGTTGTAGGTCTTACATAGCGTAATACAACAATTAAAACTAACCACGGAATAAATCATGTCTTGACCATAAAGTACACATGCTTCTTTGTAGAAAAATAAATAAATTGAAGCCTGCGTATGCCTGTATGCCAATATTCGGGATCGGCCAATCGATTACAATAGTTCATAATTAATATGAACGTGTCTCATTCATTCAATTCAATAAGATGACTAGCCAGTCTCTTAGTTCCAACTAGGAACGCATGATCAATTATTAGTCAAGGTCATAATCAATATCAATTAATGTCAATTTGGGACAAGAATTAGTCAAAAGGCATCATGGGCTAGAGTTCATGCGGCCGGGAAATTATAGAAGTTCATACGGCTGAGAATGCATATGAGGTCAGGATCTCATGCGGCCAGGAAGTGCCATACGGCCACGAAAAACAGCGTGTGCCAGGAAACAGCATGTGCAAGGAAACAGCATGCGCCAGGAAACAACATGCGCCAGAAAATAGCATGCACCAGGAAACAGCATGCGCCAGAAAACAGCATGTGCCAGGAAACAGCATGCGCCAGGAAACAGCATGCGCCAGAAAACAGCATGCGCCAGGAAACAGCATGCGCGAGGAAACAGCATGCGCCAGAAAATAGCATGCGCCAGGAAACAGCATGTGCCAGGAAACAACATGTGCCAGAAAACAGCATGCGCCAGAAAATAGCATGCGCCAGGAAACAGCATGCGCCAGGAAATAGCATGCGCCAGAAAACAGCATGCGCCAGAAACAGCATGCACCATGACAGCATGCGCCAGAAAACAGCATGCGCCAGGACAGCATGCGCCAGCAAACAACATACGCCAGCAACAGCATGGCAACAGCTTTTTGTCCGCAAACAACATACGCCAGGACAGCATGTACTGCTCATCTTCTCCAATCAGCCTCTAATGGCCATGAAAACCCATGAACCAAAAAGACCATAAATCACTCAAAATAAGTCAAAATTAGGACTTTAAATAGTCTAAATTGGGTAGAATCAAATTTTCTACAACATAGAACCATCAAAACTTGAAAAATAACAAAGCTACTAGATCAAAACCTAAAAAATCCGAAAATGTATTAAACTTAGATCTACATGAAGTGAGCCATGGGAATTGAAACGCTAAGTACTAAAGTGTCTAAGAATCTTGAGAGGAAGACAATGGAACAACAAAAATAGAAATCCATAAAGAAGCAAGTTGGCACTTGTCTAGCCCTCCTAGGTTGGTGGGAGAGTTATGAGGAAGAAGAAGAGTAATGAGAAGAAGTAATGAAGAGAAAGAAAGGGGATGAGGCTTTAAATGAAGGAGTGGTGGTAGGTGGGGAGTTGGGTTCATGTTGAACCATCCAAGGCCGAAAAACAAACCAACTCGGGCCGAACCCAAAAGCAAAGAAGAAAGTAAAATGCTAAAAGTAAAATGCAGAAAAAATAATTAGCAGGAAATTAAAGAAATTTAAATACAGAACAATACATGATAAATATTAAATAAATACATTCCAGCAGTATATGTATTTAGAATACGTATTCCGGGAACGGGAGGTGACAGTGGTTGATAGGGATTTTATAGGGACATGCCCTAAGTGACCAGCCATAGGATATTAGGGTTAGGGTTTATGGGATTTGATCTAGGGCTATCATTCCTCCTATTCAAATCAAGGGCCTACAACCTAGGTTTTACACATGACTTAAATACAACCTAGTTAACTCTAACTAATATGACTAAATCAAAACTAATCAATACTAACCATCACTAACCATGGCTAGCTAAGTCTAGGTATGACTAATCTAGGTTAGGTCAATCTAGGTTAGGGCTAAACACAACACAAGACAATTGATTAATTAATGATTAAAATACACCATCCTATTAATCATATTAAATTCCAATAAAATATATATTAAATTCAAATAATTCAAAATAACCAAAATACCCTCAAGCTAAAAATGATAAATGAAATACCCAAATCACATGGCTAGGCTCTAGGGCAGACAGTCTCTACGGTTTCACTAGCAAAACACCAAAATCACAAGTCATGATTCAAAATAGTTTTAAAATGATTAAAATCACCAAAAATCATATTATTATTTAAATATCATAAATAAATAATTAAAATCACAAAATTTTAAAATTATCCTCTTTTAGAAAACTGGGTGTTACAAGTCTACCCACCTTAGAAAAATTTTGTCCTCAAAATTTAAGATGGTAGTACTCCTTCTAGGTCGAACATGGTCAAGGGTCAACCACTAGTCAATTTCTCAACATTCAAGTGCATGGTCATCAACTGGTCAACTTCTTAGGATTTTACCTATGCTAGCTATCTAGGTGTTGGCAACTAGAGATTAGCAAAAAAAAAAACTCTAAAATAGACTAACTCTTGACTCCCAAATCTTATCAAGTCACCCATAACTAATTACCCATAATCTAAGCACACAAATCCCAATACCATATATACATAAGCTCAAGAACAATAACCCATTATGTATCCTAACTATATCATCTATATATCAATACATATATAACTGATCATCAAGGGTTAAAGTAGACTAAACTTATAAGGAACTGAACAAATGCTCAGAATTTAGGCTAAGGATGAATGGTCTGAAACATCAATGTAGGCAAAAGAAAATGATGCTAAGGAGACTGAATTTATAAACAAAGGTCAGGACATCTAGTAAAGGGTCTGCACACTACCTTTAAAGGTTGATCTATCATGCCTAAACTCATCTCAAGAACTTAACTAAAATAGAATACTGAACCAAATATAGGCTAAACAGCATGTCTATAATTCTACACAACAATGGCCTATAGATACCAACCAACCCATATCCCATATGCCAATACCATATGCAATCTATCTATCTATATAGACCTCTCAGTCTTAGGTGAACTACAACTATACTCAAGAACAGGCTTTGGTCATGGGTGCCTTACTGGAAAGGACAATGGAAAATAATAACAATCATCAAGGCTACAGAGCAGACTAACATCCTCTATGGAAACTGGTAGGTATTATAAATAACAGGAGAATCATCTACAATGAGTTACTATTCTAATACCAATGCTAACTATCATCTCTAGGGTACAACCATGCTACAAGTCATCATACCATTACACTATGAAAGAACTACATATGAATAAGCTATACAAAACTAAAATATCCCTACTCCTAAATTATTTGATGATGGAATACAACTTATAACAACAGAAGGGTACGATAGAGATGATATGTTTAAAAACCTTCTCAAGATACAGTCAGATAATCATATACGTCTGTCCAAAATTATGTTACTCAGAGCCCTCACCATGCCAGTAAGCAAGGCTGCGATAAACGATAGATTCCATAACTGGGGTATGCATCTCTATAATCATGTCGTCTAGAATTCTCGCTATGCCGACTAGTATAGCTGCGAGAAATTCTAAATCTCATAACCAAGATATGTACATCCGAAGTCAGGTCTTTATGCTTCCGCCACGCCAGCTAATATGGCTACGATAAACTACAGGTTCCATAATCAAGTAGACATTTTACCATCCCTGTTATTCCCGTCAACATATGTTATCAAAAAATATCATAACTCAGGCCATAAAATTCATCTCGATAGGAAAAATCAAAATCAACAACGATCCATCAAAATCAAATTCAATAATCAAGGAGTGAGAGCGAACAAAATAAGGGAAAGGATTTTAAATTGAAGTTTAATTAAGATTCTCAAGGGTCGTTCCAGGAATCTCTCAAGGAGTCCTAACTGTGATTGAGTACCTTCAAAAATATATACTAATCCTACTGCAGGCTGTAGTGATACTCTAGTTCGAATACCACTACATAATTTCGACCTGCATGGGCCACCACTAAAAATGTGTCACGACCCGCACCCTAGAGTAAGGGCACGAGAGGTGAATACGCCCAGCCTACGCCGCAGTGTCGGCAGTAGAACACTGTCCTAGTTCACATACATCTAACAGTAAGGTAATATACAGTTATACTCTCCGAATGGAGGTGACATAACAGAATATATCTCAATCACAACTAAGGTAGAATACGATAAGATAGATAGATATGCAAACCAGAAATCCACGCAAGAAGTACAACAAAGAGAGATAATGCTAAGTATCTAAGTTAAAACTCAACAACATCCAGAATATATAAGATCCCAATATACAACTCAAATCTCCAATAATATGAAATAAGAGAAATCTAAACTAAGGAACATCAGCCTCTACAGCTAGTGGATCCGACTAGAAATTCGGGTCACAAGAGTCATCTATAGTTGTCCCATAGTAGGTATCTACGCAGGCCTTATCCTCATCCTCTGTAATATTTTCAACAGGTCCAGTCAGGACAGGAGCAAGCACAGTACATCTCATGTAGTTCATATCATGGCAGGAAATATAAAGCAAGCAATAGAGTAAGATACATGAAATGCTGTAAGAAGATGTACATAAAAACTGGAGAGATATTTGATAACTGGAAATATATACATGATAAGTAAGAACTGTAAGTGACTAGTGATTTAGAGTACGAGATAGCATGTAATTGGCTTAGGTTGAACATGATGTACATAAAAAGTAACAGAGTGGACATGATGGGTAAATCATATGACCATTTATACTCACCCCTACCCACAATTAATACACAAGGATCCAGTCAAATTATGTTACGGATATGATGTTTTGGTTACACACAAAACACATAAGGAAACATAAACGTACATGAGAGCACATGAAAGTACATGAGCATACATGAAAGAACATGAGAGAACATGAGTGTACATGAATAACACAAGAGCAAGGAATACATGATGTACATGAAACACACGACATTAAGTATCCGATGTGCCTGCTAAGGGGGATAACATCCCAAGAAGAGATCCATATAGTACCAATCCGTGATGATAACGTGACAGCATCAAGTAAAGTAATCTAGAGCAAGAATATAAGTCGTGACAAGTATGAAACGATCAGAGAATGTACTCGCCTGGTATCTGAATGTCTAAAGTAAATGTACTGTCCGAGATGAGGTACCTGACTCCTAGTTAGAGCAACACAAGTCAAGATGTATACAGGGGATGGTAATTGAAATCTACAATGCATCTGCATGCTGTCTAGGTCAACTAGACTAAAGTCAACCCTTTGTCAACTCCAGTCAACTATACTAGTCAAGGCTAGGTCAACTAAGTCAAACCTAAGTCAAACAAGTCTACACTAGTCCAACTAGTCTATTCTAGGTCTAATCAATGCTATACAAGTCAACTAGACACTCACTAGGCCAAGAGTCCTAGGCTATAGGCTATATCATGTCTAAGCCAACCCACATATCATATATACACATATCAAAATATATATTTAATATAAATAGTACACTCAATATATATAGGATACATGAATATGTGAATCTCACATACATATATATATATACATGTGTATATATACATATACATAGAGAATTAGGAAAAAGGAATGTGATTGTGTACATGTGTGTGTGTGTGTGAGTGCACAAGAGTATGTGTGTGTTAGTGAGAGTGTTCCTAGAGTGTCAAGGGGGTGTGATATAACATGTGTGTGTGCATTGGTCAATAGAAAATATAAGTGTGAGATAAATTCTAGAAACAGTGAGTAGTACATGGAAACAGTGGCATAGGAAAATCAGTAAGCTAACATTGTGTGTGAAACACAAAACAATTTGTCAGCGTATAACCTGGAAATCAGTGAATGGTATTAGGAAAATCAGTGGTGTACATTGTGTTCATGTACCAAAGGAAAGAAATCAGTGTATTGTCATGTGCGTGAAAACAGGAATAGGAAACAGTGGCATGACAGTGTATGTCAAATGGAAATCAGTGATATATGAAATCTGGAAACATATTAACAGTTAACATTTGAATCAAAATTAGTTGACAGTTTACCATGAAACAGTGAGCTAATACATGTCTAAGAGTTCACATTAACATGATTATTCAAGTTTAGTTTAAAGGAAGGAAATTATTTTTCAGTTTGAAACCATGTGATAGTTCAATCACAAATCAATGAAACCATTTACAGTGAGCAGGAAATGAGATCGACTTGACATTCTAATTAGATTTAAGGAAAGGAAATCAACTCAGGTATTAAGAATCCTGGAAAATAGTTCATAAATAACTCAATTTCAAATTAGTTAAAGGAAGAATCAATTCTCAGATTAATAAGAGAACATGACAGTTCTCAATAAGCCAATGACAGTTTCATAATAAATAGGTTCCCAGGTTATTAAGAAAATGGAAATCAATACTAAGATATTTGGTTTAAGGAATCATGTGACTAGTTCAATAGGGAAACATATCTCAGGTTTAAGAAGAACCATTTGACAGTTCATTAAGGAATGAAATAAATTGACAGTTTACATTTTAAACAGTTGACAGAAAAAGATAACCCAATCCATCATTTCAACAATAAAACAAAACAATACAAGTATGAGCAATAACAGTTCAATTGATAATTCCAAAATTCAGTTTGAAACTGGGATTCAAAGCCCAAAAATTAGTGAGCTATTCAGTTAAGAAAGAACAATGGTAGGTCACATTTCGAATCAACTCAATGTCAACATTCCCATTCCAAATCATAAAATCTAATTTAAATAAAGATTTAAGCTTAACAGTGGTTAATACACTTGTAGGATTCATAGACACGTAATATATCAGTTTAAAATCATGTTAAATAGGATTAACAGTTTAGGAAGACTGAATAACAATGTATCAGTCAATTATACAGCCCAACTCAATGTTAAGTTCTCATTCCAGATCAATAAGTCTAATCTAAACTGAAAACTCGAACTAATCATGCACTAAATAACATGTAGAATTTATCATGACCATCTAAAACATTAATTTAAACAGTTAAAATGGAATGAACTCAGGAATTACAAAACTGAACATTGCGTATCAGTCCCTCATGGGAAATTCAATTTTGAATAAAAATAACATATTAATATGCTAAATTATAAATTGGTAATTAACCTACTATATGTGCACGTGGTGTATACATAATATTGTGTCCACCACATGACACAAACGTGTCCAGAATATGCACGAACAAAAGACTGCACAGGACAGTGCACAGCTATAAACCCGTGTAAAAGATATATCTAGGAAACGCCTGTCTAAAAGTTAAATTCTAGAATAGGGGCAAAATTATAATTTCGGGTCAAAACGATGTCCGCCGTTGGACCCGTTTTGCACCGAAACGCATGCCAATATCTATGGTCTCTAAAGTCATCAAACTATATGTCTACGTATCCGATTTGAGGAGACAAACCCAACCATATGTCCAAAGTTGAATTTCGACGGGTTGTGCACAATTTTGCCCGTTGGAGCGGGTCGCGGGCCCGCCAAATAGGCGTTCTGGTCGACCTTCTCAGAATCGGACCAAACTTGGCATACAGGACCAAAAAATGATACAGTCCTGCTGGCACAAGTTTTGTCTCGAGCTGACGAACTTGTACAAAGTAATTGGCTAATTTGTAAAGAGGTCGATACGGTGAATTTGGACAGATACACATTAAATTCGTCGCGTCCATTCAACCAATTTGAATTCCGTAAAAGCCCACACGTCCGCGAAGTCGATACACACCTTTCGATGCTTTTGGCTCGCAACCGCGTCGTCCGGATTGTCGGGACGGACTTCGTATCGAGGTTTTTTTATAAAAAAAACTTATTAGTTTAAATACTATTTTTGACAGATTTGGGATATGATTTTCTCGACACCTCGTTGATCAAATTGAGATCTACAAAAAGGCTCGTAAAGCCCCATAGGTTGACTACCAATGTCTTTAATCATTTTCAAAAGGTTGCGCACGAGTTGCTCGAAAACGATCCCCGAACAAGAAACCTAAACTGTTTCTAAACTGTTTTCGAAATAGCTTTTGGTTGATTTTTAGATCGATTTCTTGAAAAATCTAGTCTGGTATTTTCGAATCTAATTGAAGGGACATGTAGATAGTTATATAGGCTACACTCGGGTTTTCGTAGATCGTAAAACGATCAAGCGATAAGAGAGAAAAAGATGGAAGAACAGGGGTTACCTGTGGTGGTCCCTGCTACTGTAGCTCACGGCTGTTGCTGTGCTGCACGCGTGGCCGACCTTCGACGATGTCCAGGTGGTTCGTACAGTGGCGCGCAGCCAGGGGTTGGCCGCCCAGGTGTCGGGCCGTGCCTGGGAAGTTAGGGTTTGGGTTCACGAGGGATTTCTCTCCCCTTCTCGGCTTACATATACGCGGTTGTGTGAAGGGGTTGGGTTGGGGCTTCGTACAAAGGCTGTTCCCTTCGGGGAACAGTGGGCTTGGGAGATTTTTTTTATTTATAATAAAACTATATGAGCATAATATATTCAAATCTCTAAATATGTTCATAAAATTTCTAAAAAGGTAGAAAGTATAAAATTTTCATAACTTTCCAAATATACATAATTACTTCCCTATTTATTGTTCAAATAGATAGATAAATACATATTTAAGAGACATTAAATTATTTCTAAACATTTTCTAATTAAGATTTTATATATAGCATTATAAATATATCTCAATGTATATATATATATATATATATATATATATATATATATATATATATATATATATATATATATATATATATATATATATATATTTGGAACCCTCATTTGTTGACGAATAAGGCACAAAATGCTGAAGCCTATACAAAGAGCGCAACTCGCACAGAATGAAAAGGAAAACACAAAACCAGCCAGTAGCGATCATGGTCGACTAGACCGGGGCCAAAGTTAGTCCAACATCCTCCAAAAACTGCTCGACGAGTGAGAGCAGTTGATGCTAATTTTTCTAATCTGTCTGAGAACCTCTCTGAGAAGTTGAGAGGAGCTGAGTTGGCGGCCCTCATATCTGTACTTATTTATATTCTTCCATAGAGCCCATATGCCTACGGCTGCGATGATCTGGTGCCCGTGGGAAGAACTCCACTTGTCGAGAAGATTATTGAAGCCCCCGGCCTGATGGTTAGGGTGACATCTGCTAGAGAGGTTGGACCATAGTTGATAGACGAGATCTCCAGAGTGAAGAACATGATCTGCCGATTTGGCCTTAGGAGAGAGGCAACAGTGGCATCTCGACGCAAGGCTGAAACCGAGGAAAGTGAGGGAGTCGTCTGTGGCGAGCTTTCTTTGCTGTGCTCTCCAAGTTAGGATCGACCATTTGATTGGGATACAGGATTGCCAGTAGGGGGCGTTGGAATGAGGAAGGTTCTCCGGGGACTCTGACCGTGCTTCTGGCTGTCGCGAGAGTGAACTCTCCCTCGTTGGACGGGGACCACCTAAGAATACCGTTGGTGTCACTGATCATCAATGGTTCGGCGATGCTACGTCCGTGGAGAATGCGGTGACGCCAATTTGCTGATGCCCGGCAGTTAGCTGTAACTATCGTTGGGTTGGAGTGTTGAAAGTATCTGGCTTTCATGAAACGTGTCCATATCGAGTTTTCCTTGTGCACCTTCCAGTACAACTTCATGGAGCAGGCTTCAACAATGTGCGATAGCCTGCAGAACCCTAGACCGCCTTCGCTGGTGGGTTTGGCCATAGTGTCTCAGCTGGCCCGCTGGTGCTTATCTTTGCCGTCGCTGTGACCCCAAAAGAAGTTGGAAAAAAGGGACTCAAGAGATTTTAAGACCTTCTTTGGGGGGCGCACATCGCCAGGGTGTATATGGGAATGGATGACAGCACATGCTTGATCAGAATCATTTTTCCTTCCGAATAAAGAGTAGCGTTGTGCCATCCCTCAATTTTTTTTCTGATGTTCCTGACAAGTCCTTCGAATATCCCCGAATTAGACTTACCATAAACTAGCGGGCATCCGAGGTAGGTAAATGGCGGGTATGCTGTGGCAAAAGAAGTAAGATTGGTGAGAGTTGCTGAGTGGATCCTGTTGGCTTTGTGGTGGGTGTAGATGACACTTTTGTTGGAGTTCACTCGCTGTCCTGAGCTTCTGGTGTATCTCTCTAGCATCCTGTGAACCGCATCTACCGATCCAATGTCTCCCACCGAGAAGATTAGGATGTCATCCGCATATGCTAGATGTGTGATTAAGGGACAACCGGTGGTGGTATGAAAATGATGGAATTTCGGTGTGTTTGCTAGGCTGTTTAAATTTTTGCTGAGGGCATCAACCGCAATGATGAAGATGGTGGCGAACAGAGGATCTTCCTGTCGGACCCCTCGACTAGCTTTAAAGAATCCTGTTGCTTGCCCGTTGATGATGGTGGAGAACCATGAGTCGTAGATGGATCTGAAGAGGATGTCAATCTACGATTTTGAGAAGCTGAATGCTCTGAGCACCCAAATCATGAATTGCCAGTCCAGATGATTATAGGCTTTCTCTATATCCAGTTTGATGGCCACATTACCTCCCGTGGAGGAGAATTTCATGCACGTGATCATATCTTTTTTCAGAAGGATGTTATCTATGATGTTGCGGCCTTGGACGAATCCACTTTGATCTTCAGAGACAATCTTAGGGAGCAGCGTTGACATGTGATTTGCGATAATCTTGGAGATAATTTTGTTAGTGAATGTGCAAAGGCTGATGGGACAGAAATCCTTGAAAGTCTCAGGATTATCTTTCTTGGGGATGAGAATGAGGTTGGTGCTGGAGATGGATTTAGGGTATCTCGTACCCTGAAAGAAGGCAATGGTCGCTTCTAAAAAGTCTTGTGCGATGAGGTCCCAGCAAGTGCGAAAGAATTTCCCTGAGAAACTGTCGGAATCGGAAGCGCTATGTTCATTAAGATTACACACCGCCTCCTTGACTTCTTCTGCGATTGGGGGAACCTGGAGCTGTTCGTTCTCTCTGTGGCTGATCAAGCTAGGCATCTTAGACAGGAGATCGTCATCTTTGAAGATGAGCTCTTTGGTGAATAATCTGGTATAGTAGCTGGTGGCGGCCTCCTGAATGTTTCGTTGGTCTTTCAAAAGGAGGTCGTCGTCGTCTGTGATCTGGTGCAAGTTCAGCTGTTTTCTCTGCCCTTTTACGCATGAGTGGAAGAAAGCCGAGTTTCTGTCTCCCTCGCTTTCCCAAGCCAGCCTAGCTTTCTGCTTCCAAAATTCAGTCTCGACCTTCAGCCGAGATTTAAGAATGGCCCTGGTGAGGTTAAGCATGGTACGGTAAACCTGTGATCTGTTCGAGTAGAATAACACCTCAGCCTTAGTCACGTCATCCTCTATTTTTTTAATTTTCTAAAAGATGTTGCCAAAGGCATTCTTGCTCCTGGTGGTCATCGCTTTCTTAGTGACTTTGAGCTTGCCAACGATACGGATTAGAGGATCTGGCTCTGTGGATACCCTCCAACTGGTCGCAACGATGTTTCTGAATTGCGGGTGGAAGGTCCAGAGTCCTGGAACCGGAACACTTTCTTGATCGGGTTAGGGTTGTTGCTAATTTCAACAAGGAGGGGAGAGTGATTCGATTCTGTAGGGTTAAGATGGGATAGGTTGGAGATGAGGCCTGTGTCGGACCAATGATTGTTGACCAGAGCTCTGTCCAGACGGGAGTACTGGCGTCTGGCGCCTTTCTGCATGTTGCACCATGTAAACTTGTTGCCTGAGAAATGAAGGGGGTCATATGTGCGTTGAAAATGAAGGTGTTGAAATCGTTCATGGCCATCTGGTGAGGTGGGCGACCGCCAGACTTTTTCTCTCTGCAAGAAATAGTATTAAAGTCTCCGACACATAGCCACGGAAGGTTGCTGTATTGCTGATGAATGTCCGATAGGGTGTCCCAAAGGACCTTGCATTCATGAATGTCGCAACTGCCGTGAACTGCTGATAAAATAGATCGACTCTGGAGAGTGGGGTGCTCTACCCAGTAGGAGAGAGCTTGTCTAGAGTCCTGGATGGAGCCAAACTTGATATTGGGGCCAAAGAATATCCAGATGTCGTTGCACCCGACTACCGCTTCCGGGAAGCCAAGCGTTAGTGTTAGAGCTTTGAGTTTGTTTTTTTTGAATCTTGGGTTCTATGATGATAATAATGTCAAAGTGATGAATTTTCTTGAGTCCGATAATTCTGTTCCTAGTGGGTTTGCTAGCAAGCCCACGAACATTCCACGAAAGGATGTTAAGCATTAAAGGATGTGGGGGTGGGGGGTTGTGTAGCTTCGCGGCTGATCTTGTGGTCATAACCGTTAACTTTTTGCCCTATTTTTTCTTTTTGTTGTGAGGTTTACTGTGTGCTTTCGGGGAGGCTGTAGCATGATCTGCCATTTCCTTGTTCTGTCTGGGCGATGTTTGAACAGAGGCTTCTATCTGGGTGGGGGCCTCTAACTCGGCCTCTCTTAGTGTACAGAGGGGGTTGGTGGGGTCAAGGAAACCTTCCTCCTTGGCTGGCTGTAGCATGCGATTTGAGTCTGTACCCAATAATGCGAGAATGACCTCTAAGGGTGATGTGAGATCGTCCTTGTTTGTTTCTAGGGGATGTGGCTCTGACTCCTCGCCAGCCCGCTTCCCTTTGTCCTCGACAGAATGATGCTGAACTGCACTGAAATTGCTGAGTTCAGATGAGGTGTCTTCTGAAAGGGCGAGAGCACCGAAGGAGTTGTGGAGGTGAATGTCCTTGGCAGCGGGGGAAGCCAATTCTAAGGTGGATTGGGAGTGGGAGGGCACAATTTCCTCGTGGGTAGGGAAATGGTGGTAGGGCTTGGTGGAGCTTCGCAGTCGACGAAATGACTATGAGAGTTGGAAAGAGGAAGGATGGGCTCTGACGGGTGGGATTGGTCCTTATGTTAAGATAAAGTCTTGCGGGTGGCTGGTTTCTTCAGATCTAGGTGGGCTTTATAGCAGTGCCTGGTATGATGTCCTCTAAGCTGACAGTGTTTGCAGTAGATAATACTATTATCATATACCAACGCCTGGGAGTGTGATCTGTCGCCGAATTAGAGCTCTATACGTTCAGGGGGATCTGATAATAGATCCAGTTCCACGCATATTATAGCGAAGTTACCTTTGGAGAGGCTTCGGGTCTCTTCGACAATGGCCACTAGTGATCCGAATGAGCTGGTTATCCTTTTGAGAGCCGATGGAGCGAAGCATACTAAAGACAAGTTGGGGAGGGTGATCCATGCCGAAATAACGGTCGAGTCGACTTTGGGGTCAAAGTTTGGAGTCCATTTGATGATTTTAACACTATGAGAACCAATAGTGGTAGTGCCTTTCGACCAAACTTTGGAGTAGTCTGCCGCAGAGGAGAGGTGCAGGTAACAGTGCTTGGGGTCTAACGGCGCCACCTGAAAAGCCGAGGCTATCCCCCAGCCGAAGATGGCTTCGCTAACAGTGGAGAGTTTCGGGCAACTCGCTTGGAACTTCAAGACAAAGATTTTCGCGAAGCTGCTGGCAAGAGAGGTAATCTCTGCTTGAGAGAAGGGGATCTGGATGGTCTGACCTACAGACGGGGTATATATATATATATATATATTACACTTTCACACTTAGTAAAAACTATTTTTATCTGAAAACGTATTTACATTTCTTTCAACTCATCTGGCAGAATATAAATAATTAATAATAACCCAATATAAATTTACTAAAAATATTTTTAACTATATCTAGTTATTTAAAAGTTCATTGTATATTGTTGTACTTATTTTCTATGTATTTAGACTTACTAAATAATACAGTAAAGTAATTAAAATACTAAAATTATTTTCTATTTATTAATTTTAAAAATACTGAAAATAAAAATACGATAACAAAAATCCCTAAAATTTTAGGGGGATTACAGTAAATTCCCTCTGTTTTGTTCCATTTGCTTTTCTTGAAATTCAACCGATGGTTAGTAATCAGAATCCTTGCTTTTGCCCGCCATATGATCAATATAATGTCTAGCCCAGATTTGCCATTTATTTTGGACACAAAGACATCATTATTGGACTCGTATACATTGATTGTTTGTACTCTGCGTCAGGTATGTTACTTTCTCATAAACTATGTAAATTAATTGAGGCAACACGACTGTGTACGGGAGGACATGAGAGACTGGTTAGACTCGTGTCAGAGTGACATAAGGGTGACACAGGCAGGTTAGTCTAGAGGCAGTAGCATATGGTGTTCAGTTGGCTCTGTGTTAAAAATTTGAATTGGCTACTGTTCAGTAGCCGTTAGAAATGGTTTAATGTTAGCTTGGGTTTGTTATAGTTTAATTTGTTAAAGTAAACGTAGTAGCAGGTCTATTTGATAGGTAGAAGAGAATGACTACAATTTTAGTTTATAACATGGTATTGGCCGACAGTTAAAATGCGAGATTCTTTTGAACCCAGGTTCAGTAGAAAAAGGTAGTGCTTCGAATAAATTATGATAGCTTGGGCTTGGGAGTTAATTGATTATTTAGGGTGTTTACATTGTTATTTTGGGTTCAATCCAGTGGGCCTGTCCTCTTGGGCCATCATATCATTTGAGGTGAACTATTTTGTTGACTGAGAGCCAGTTCTTGAATGCAAATATATTCATGTTGGTAGTAAGACCAGTACCTTGGGCCTATAGCTGAGCCCACTAAGTGTGAGGAATAGAGTTTTCACCAGGATTATTATCCTTGGCTCTTGTTTGAAATGTTTATATTAAGATATTCCATTGGACATAGTAATGATTAAGTTAGCAAATGCTTGTTAGTAATGACTAAAATTAGATGGTAATAGTCTTTAGAATGGATTAAGAATTATTTAGTTAATTTCTAAATATTATTTCCTATTCTAGGTGATCTAGAAGACTTGGACAAAATCCCGAAAAGGAAGTACTCAATATTACCATCATTGCATGCATTGCACTCACATTGTCTCGTGTCATTTATTTTACTTGTTCTTGATCGATTGCTTGTATTGTTTCTCGTGTCGGGTAGGGGACGTTCTAAGACATGTGATTGACTAATATTGGACAAATATTGCCTAATAGCATACACCGTATGCCTGATGTCTATTACATGCGTGACTGATAGCACTATCGTCAGACATGCCTGATTATTGCATGAGTGATAGCATTATCGTCAGACATGCCTGATTTACATGACTGATAGCATATATTTATATGCCTGATTATATATTAGTCCCCACATGCTGATGACGTCCAATTGCACATTTACACGTAGCTA
Organism: Iris pallida; assembly: GCA_029216955.1. Classification (NCBI taxonomy): domain Eukaryota; kingdom Viridiplantae; phylum Streptophyta; class Magnoliopsida; order Asparagales; family Iridaceae; genus Iris; species Iris pallida. Next base: position 19,327 of record JANAVB010012294.1, on the reverse strand, counting down.
GTACATACTTTACATTTACCTTGCTTCTGTCTTTCAGTTACATTTTGCTATACTGTTCCATTGATCTTCTATGGTGAGTTTTATTGAGTTATATTGTGCCTTGCTCCATCCCGACTAGACTGTTGATTACAGGTGAGATTGATTCCTTAGACTGTCATGGCTAGCAGTGGAGCTCATTAGATATTTGAGATATAGATCATGTATATGAAATTGATTGAATGTATTTGAGTATATGTTGTATCTGTTGTTGCTAGATAGTTTTATCTTTTACCGGCTTTATACCCGGTCATTCATGTATAAGTTTGTAATAATTATATAGTAGTCTGTGATGGCTAGTATAGTATATTCGTGATAGATGCTGTAATGAGTAGTTGATTGTTCTGTGGATGACTAGACGGCTCACTACCACTGTCAACGACAGTGTAGGCCGGGCATGACTCGGCCCGTACCCGATTATTTAGGAGAGGGGCGTGACAATGATCAACCCTCTGTTTGATATAGGCAGGTAACCCTTTTCTATGCAGCAGGGATTTGATTCTATCCCTACTGTCTGCACCAACTGTGCTTAGGCTCACTCCTCATTCTCCTATCTCAAACACATTACCTAGGCATCTATCATATGGTAATACCCAATCTCATTTACCTCTAATGTCCTACACTCCACTTCAAATCCTGTCAAGCAATGCACTGTTGCCTTTCACTCTTGCCTTCTCCCACTACTGTTACAACAGTCCCATATAGATACACAATGAACCAAATCTTACCATCACCTATACACAAGACTCAAAGGTACACATACACACATACTACAGGATCTGTGAACCCCCCCGACTTCCATTCAGTCTGCTAACTGAACCCTTCAGAACGAACCACCCTCCTCATTTTACCTTCTACTGCTTATCCCGCTTCAAAGTCGAGAATAGGGAACCCACTTCCTATCACTCTTCCTCCCTATCTAAATCTCTGATACTGCCCTCTGGACATTTAACCACTGCTATTTTGACACACTAACACTCCTACATGTATATGTACATTACACCTCACATATAGATCTATATATATATATGTATGCATATGTCTACCTATATTATTCAGTCCAAGGTCTTCTAACTAAACTCTAATTCAGTCTAAAAACTGATAGCAAATCCCTTTGGGGACACGTGTCGAACACTTGGTACTCAAGTTTACGATACGCCTAAGATACGCTATCAAACCATATCTGAATCGTACCAAATTGTCATGGGCAAGCCTAAAATAGGTAAACACACCTAATTAGTAGCCACTAGGCTAGTGTCAAGTGCTATGTCCATTTGGTCATGGACACAATATGTGTAAGGGGCTCAAAAACCCCCAAATTTACCCCTTGTCCTATCGTATCCAATTATGGACACGTAGCTAGCCTCACAACACTCTAACAAACCTAATTAGGTTACTCAATGATAAACACTTGGTGTTCATTCTTGAATTTTTCTAAGAATAACACATAAACCGTATGTAAAGGTCTCCAAATGGGTCCATTGAAGCCCAAGCTTCTTTCTATGGGTAGCCCTAATGCATGGGTGGTTCCTAAATGACAAATAACACTAATTAGAATCAATTACAAGGGTTAAATTCAGAATTTACCTATTAGGAGATGGATTCCCAATAAAAAGTCCAAAGGGGACACATATGGACACAACCTTCAAGAATGGACACCTCCTTCAAGCTTCTCTCCTTCCAAAGCTCTCCTCCTAGCTAGTCCAAGATCTAGCCTCCTTGAGATGACAATTTGAAAGGGTTGAAAAACAATTTGGGAATGTTTTGGAGTTGGTTCTTCTTCTCAAATGAAAGAAGAATGAAGATGAGGCAAGTAAAGGCTAATAAATGAACTCAGGAGAGGTTTTATAGGGGATGTAACCATCCAAGAATTCTAACCCTAAATCACATGTGAAGTGTCTAATAGGCCCTCCTAATTAGTTATGAAGGTTTGTTTTAGGAAGGGGTTTAATTAGGAAAGTCTCTACTAGCTAAAGGAAGGGTTTTCCTAATGATTGCTCTCTAATTAAATGGGTATAACATGGCCAACTAATGGATTCACTAATGATGTCATGACTAGTCTAGTTGGGTCCATTTAGGTTCACAAACAACTAGTCTAACTAGTGGCTAACAACTAACTACAACTTATATTATTTGAAACAATACCTGTCATAGAAAAATAAAAATAATTACTAGCATTACAATTAATATAAAATATAATTTTTAAATGGTTACAAAATAGAAAAAGACAAAAAATACCCCTATTCTAGAAAAGTGGTAGTTACAGGGCCAAACTCGCCTCCAATTCCTACTCTGTCTAAATACCTGGAATCCTTTTATTATGAGCTCCATCGCATCGTGTGCTACTCTCTCACTCCTAAGTCCGAAAACTATGACTCCATCACCTCCAAGGATCTGGTCTGTATGTACTACCTCTATTCTCGGAAGACTTGGTCTTTCGCTAAAACTCTGTTAAACTCCTTCATCTCTGTTCACTCATCGGAAAGGCGAGCCCTGAACTATGGTATGTTCATTACTCTGATTTTGGAAGCCAAAAATATGGATCTTATTCATTGCCACACGGATGGTGCACCTTCTTTTTTGGCTCCATCGTGCTTTGTCGCTATCGGCCAATCCTTTTGCTCCTCTCGGCCTTCCAGCTCTCAACCTATTGCTGCAGCCCCCACTGATCCATCTCCCCCGGGCCGTTATATGCCTCTCACTCAGTACTACTTTGACATGAGGATGACTCAAGATGAGGAGCAGATGCGGACTAACACTCGGGGACTTGGCACCCTTATCCAGAGTTGCCTTCATGACCAGAGCTACTTCCTCCAGGGCACCATTCAGGATATGAATCCCTATCTTGATCCGGATCTTCAAGATCACGATTATCACGCTTTGTGGTTCTTCGATCCCAATGCTTACGGGTTCATGTATCCCGATGGGATTGATCCTTTCGGTACCTTTCAAGATCCTCCGGGTGATGAAGGCGATGATCTGGCTGATGCGTGACTTTGGTCCCTGGCGTTGTTGGTCTTTTAGTATGTGATGTTTTCTTTTTAAGTTATTGGTCTTTTGTGGTCCTTCAGGGACCTTGGTTGAATGTCTTTAAAAGTTGTCATGTGTGACCCTAGTAGGGATAGTTGGTTGCTTGTTATCCTATTATTTTAGTCTTTTATTAGTCTGTGTCGGTAGGTCCCATGTACTTATTACTTTTTAAATATGCACGGTTTTCTCTTATCTACATGTCTTCTTTATGAACTCACCCATTTTGGATTAAGTGACAAATGGGAAGAAAAGGTGTTGAGGGGACGTCTCATTACGGGGGAGATACTCCCTAAAAAATATGATATTATTGCATTTTGTTAATTATCAAAATGGAGGAGATTTTTGGCACATTGATTTTGATAACATTAACTGCATCTTTATGTTTTAGTTTCTCTATTCTTTTTAGAATCAGATACACCACTAAAGTCTCTCAAAGGCAACTACAAAAGATATGTGAAAACAAAGACATTGAAATATGTCTCTAGGAAGACTAAAAGGCCGGTAAAAGAAAGACTGAAAAGAAGCTATCAGCATACACAAAGCTCACACTCAAAGATTCAAGTTCCTAGAGTCTGTACAAGGTCTAGGACAACTATGAAACACTTAAGGTGGATGAAAAACCAAAAGCCCATATAAATATTTTTCAAAGTTCTTTTTTCTTACAGAAACATAATACCGACGGTACACCAGTTCGTACCGACGGTATACCGAATTTTGTTAACAGAAAAAATTATGCCTACAAATTTGGTATACTGATGGTATACCGAATTTATTCACAGAAAAGTTTTTGTCTACAAATACGGCATACCCATGATATACCGATGTATACTAACGGTATACCGAATTTTCTTCACAAAAAAGTTTTTTTCTACAAATTCAGCATGCGTGTACCGTTGGTATACCGAATTTTGTTCACAGAAAAGTTTGTCTACAAAATCGGCATACCGACGAAATACCGGTCCATACCAACGTTATACCGTTTTACAAATATTTTGATTTTCTGAATGGTCAGATCCATAACATTAAATGCTCAAATGGCTAGATTTATTACCATTATTGCTGCAGAACGGTATACCAACGGAATTTTGATTGATACCGATGGTATACCGTCGCTGAATGAATGGAGCATTAAATGACTAGCTCTCTTGGTTGTTCTATTAAAAGTGCTTGAATCTTCTCTTTGAAGACATCTACTGGAGCTTTAAATTTCTCAACCACCAAAGAGCTCCACCATTACTACTATACAAAAGCTTTAATTTGTCATCCGACCAAAATTGCTAGAGTGTTCAAGAGTTGTAATATTAGATCTTTAAAATATTTTAGAAGATCAAAATTTTTCTTTCTCACAAGTTGAAGTTGAAGAGCCTTCGAAAAAAACTCATGTGTAAGTGTTGACGAGCCTTCGAAGAAAAACTTGTTGACCCAAACTGGATCACAGTCAACCAAATATTGACAAATTGACAATATGATACTTGTCATAATTCAATATGACACATCAAGACAGAACTCAGTGCAAGACGGACGTCATCTCTCTCCTACAGCATACTCGTTTTCAGAGTCTGTACTATTTTACATTTATTGAGTCTAGCAAAATATAAACTGAGTAGCACTGGATATTCTTGGCTTAAACCTTATCCCCAAAAATAAACCCAAAGCTCCACCAAGCCAAACTTAGCCCACAAAGCCCATCTGAATATTCTGTCCTATGGAGACAGAGTTCGGGCCGAACTCTACCTCCACACAGAGTTCGGGCCGAATTCTGCCTTCTGATTTTCAGGACCCTAATTTTTAGGGTTTGCTGTATGCTAGTTGTCCAACGGCCAAAAATTTGAATTCATGACACATAATTCTGGCCGAATTCTGCCTATCCCAACTAGTATAAATAGGCCTTAAATTATCTCATTTTCAATTATCCAATTATCTCTTCCTCTCTTCTCTATAAGCCTCATACAAGCCTTAACCTTCTCATCTACTAGCCACAAGCTTCCTAAGCCTAAAAGTGCTCAGTGCTATTCAGTTAGAAGTTTGTGCGAGAGTCAAGAAAGTCGCTTAGAAAATTCCAAGCATCGCCACAGCGATCTTTGTAAGAAGTTGACGTGCTCTTCTGAAGAAAAGGCACGGGGTGTAACTACTATGTCATAAATAGTTGATTTATTCCTGAGCTAGAGTTCTCAGGCCTGGACTAGTCCTCCAAGAAGAAAACCAGGTTTAAAACGACTGTGTTTGCGTATGCTCTCTTGATCTTTTTATTTCTGTATTTACTACTCTGATTATTTACTGTTGGTGAAAAGAGTTAATTTTTATTTGGTCATTATATTTATAAACTCTATTCACCCCCTATAGAGTTGCCTACCTGTTCTTCAATTGGTATCAGAGCTCTGTTCTCTTACAAGGACTAACATCCTAGAGCTGATCCATGGCAACCACACAACCTATGTTTTCCAACCATGGTGAGGGACAGTCCACTCATAGGCTACCCCTATTTGATGGAACCAACTACACCTATTGGAAAACTAGGATGAGTTTTTATCTCAAGTCTCTAGACTGTGACCTATGGACCATTGTCACCGATGGTTATAAAAAGCCCGCTAGAATAGTTGTCGAGGGAGATCTCATCGAAAAACCCAACGACAAATATTCTAACGAGGAAAAAAATAGACAAGTCTAGATGCTAGAGCTATTAATGCTCTTTTCTGTGCAATAGACAAGAATGAATTTAACAGGGTCTCAACATGCACCACCTCGAACGAAGTTTGGAAGCTTCTGGAAGTGACGCATGAAGGAACCACTCAAGTCAAGGAATCTAAGATCACTTGTCTGACTCAATAATAAGAGGTGTTTAAGATGAAGTCGAATGAGACGATCACTAAAATGTTCATAAGGTTCCTTGACGTCATCAATCCTCTGTCATCTCTTGCCAAACAATACTCCAATCATTAGAAGATCTGCAAGTTACTTAGGGGCTACCGAAGATCTGGAATCCTAAGGTAACAGCAATAATAGAAGGCAATGATCTCACCAAAATGTCTATGGAAACTTTGATGGGAAAGCTGATAACCCATGAGCTCAACCTCAAAGACTTCGACGAACCTGCTCCGAAGGCAAAAGAGATTACCCTAAAAGCTCATCGTCGAAGGGATGTTCCTGAGGAGACTGACGACAATAATTCAGAAGGTGATGATCAAGCTCTTCTAGTCTACAACTTTAAGAAGTTCCTTCATTTTAATCGAAGGAAGAAGGAACAACAAGAAGACGACGAGGAATAACCAACTTGCTACGGCTGCAAAAAGACTGGACATGTTCGAAAGGACTATCCCTTTGCAAAGAAAGGTAACAGACATGAGAAGCCCTACAAGAAGCCCTCTTCGCGAAAGTACGCCAATACTAGTATTTGGTACGAAAGCGAAGCCAGTGATTCTGAGGAAGAAGATGACTCTCCTCGAGACACTGCTAATGTCTATCTAATGGCAACATCCGATAAGGTAATTAGCGAAACTCTTGATGACTTTACATTTGATGAACTTGGCGATGCTTTTAATGACTTACTAAATGATCACAAGAAAGTCATTAGTAAATATAAGCATGCCAAGGAGAAAATCAAAGGCTATGAAATAGAGATTCATAATCTTTCTTCTTTACTTGATAATGTTAGAGACACTCCACCCACGGAAGTCACTGATGAGGTGTCCAAGCTTAAATTAAGCTTACATGATGTCGAAACACTTATTAAGAAGCAATCACGTGAGATCTCAGTACTCAACAAAGAGCTTGCTGAAGAAAAGAACAAACACAAGATCTCTATTACTAAGATTGATGGTCTGAATGTAAAGTGCAATGAACTGAATGATGTCTCTAATAAATTAGGGATCAGATTAGGGAAACAAGTTGCTCAACCTCAAACCCAATCTCATAGTCACAAAACACACACAAAATACCAGACCACTTATAATAGTAAAATACGTCACCCACACGAAGCACGTAACCATGCATATATGTACACGTACTCCCATACAGCACGTAAACCACATGCACGTAGACGTCATTCTCAACCTACTCATAACTATTATCCTGCTACTGCACATAGTCATAACTATTATCCTGCTGCTACACATAGTCACTATCATACTGTTTTACATAACTATCACCATACTGCATATAGACATCACTATCAACCTGCTCCTAACACAAATAAGCATGCCACTTGCACATACTGTGGATTACATGGTCATATCTCACCACAATGTAGAATTAGAAAATTAGTAGATATTAATCTATATGCATGGGTACCGAAGACTAACATTTCAGGACCCACAAGAACTTGGGTACCAAAGGTCACATCTACTCGTGATGTAGGTGGACCTTCCTTTTTCAACTAAAAGCAAGTAGATTCTCGATAGTGGGTGCTCGCGATATATGACTGGAGACACAAATCTTTTCGCATCACTATCGATGACGAGGGAAGGATATGTATCCTTCGTAACAATTTAAAGGGCTACATCATAAGTAATAGTACTATTGGTTATCCTCCTTCTCCTGTAATAAAGGATGTCTGCTTAGTGACCGAATTAAAGCATAACCTACTCAGCATAAGTCATATTGCTGATCATGGATATGATATTAACTTTGGAAAGAATAAATGCTATATTTATGATAGGTCAACTGGAGACATTGCTTTTGAAGGGATAAAGAAGATAATATTTATATTTTTATCTATCTAGAAATACTAACAGTGCAGGAAGATGCCTCTACGCACACAAGGATGAAAGACTTTTATGGCACCAGCATCTTGGTCATGCCAATATGGATACTATATCCAGGCTATCGACAAAGAAGCTAGTAAAAGGTCTGCCCGACATCACATTCAAGAAGGACACGGTATGTGCCGAATGTGAACTGAATAAGGCAACCAAATCTTCATTTAAATCCATAAACACTGTAAGTACTACTAGACCCTTGCAATTACTGCACATGGACTTATTTGGTCCCATTAGAGTAGCCAGTCTTGGTGGAAAACTCTATGCTTTTATTATTGTAGATGATTTTTCAAGATTTACTTGGCTTTTCTTCCTTACAAACAAAAGCATATTATTTCTATTTTTAAAATCCTTGCCAAAAAGGTCCAAAATGAAAAAGGCTACATGATTACTCGAATCCGAAGTGATCATGGAGGCGAATTCAAAAATTCTGATTTTAAAAAGTTTTACAAAATAAATGATTTGATCATGAGTTTTCTTGTCCTAGAACTCCCCAACAAAATGGTATTGTGGAGCGGAAGAATAGGACTCTTGACGATATGGCTAGAGTCATGTTGAATAAATTTTTATTTTTGAAATATTTTGGGGCAGAAGCTGTCAGTACAGCTTGCTATGTTTTAAATATGGTGCTTATTCGACCTATTTCGAAGAAAACATGCTATGAGCTTTGGTTTGGTAGGAATCCTAATGCCTTTTATTTTAGAGTATTCGGTTGTCGCTGTTTTATCCTAAATACCAAAGACAACTTAGATAAGTTTGATGCCAAAGCTGACAACGGTATTTTTCTTGGCTATGCTGCCAAGAGTAAGGGATATAGAGTGTTCAACAAACGCTCAATGATTGTAGAAGAATCTACTAATATGTCTTTTGATGAGAAAAATTGTACAGCGGCTATCCCCGACGTTGATGTTGAACCATTAACTTCCACACCGTTGAATACCACCCCTGAAACCAATTCTCTGGAGGGCTTACTGAAGAAGTTCGAGTTCAAGCCGTCATACTCAGAAAACTTGGTAATAGTTAAGGTATCACGCGGAGTAAGTACTCGATCATCTTTAAGAGATTCTATTACTAGCACTGCTTTCATTTCGCAAATTGAGCCTAAAAATGTTTTAGAAGCTTTTAATAAAAATTTTGGATTTCTGCTATACAAGAAGAACTCAACCAATTCGAAAGAAGCCAGATCTGGAAACTTGTTCCTAAACCGGCTAACCATTCGATTATTGGTACTAAATTGGTTTTTCGTAACAAAGTAAATGAAGATGGTTCAGTCACTCGCAACAAAGCACGTCTAGTAGCTCAAGGATACAACAAAAGGAAGGTATCGACTACGATGAGACGTATGCTCCAGTTGCAAGACTTGAATCCATTCGGATGCTTTGTGCCTTTGCAAATTTTCAAAATTTTAAACTCTTTCAAATGGATGTGAAAAGTGCTTTTCTGAATGGTTTTATTAAAGAGGAAGTCTTTGTAAGACAACCTCTGGTTTTGAAAATCATAAATTCCCCGATGACGTTTTCAAGCTCAAGAAAGCGCTTTATGGCCTCAAACAAGCCCCCAGAGATTGGTATGAATGTCTAAGCAATTTCTTACTAGATAAAGGTTTTTTAAAAGGGAAAATTAACACTACTCTTTATCAAAACTTTTAAAGACACCATTCTTTTAGTTCAAATTTATGTTGATGGTATCATATTTGGGTCCACTAATGAAAATCTATGCCAAGATTTTGTTAAATGTATGCAGAACGAATTTGAGATGAGCATGATGGGGGAGCTCAATTAATTTCTCGGACTGCAAGTCAAACAAACTTCGCAAGGAACATTCATCAGCTAGTCAAAATACATAAAGGATATGCTGAAGAAGTTTGATCTTGACAACGTTAAACCAGTCAGCACTCCCATGGCTACTACAACCATGCTGGAACCTGATGAAAATGGCAAACCTGTTGACCAACGTAAGTATCGAGGTATGATTGGTAGTCTACTTTAGCTAACTGCTAGTCGTCCCGACATCATGTTTAGTGTTTGTCTGTGTGCTCGCTATCAAGCTAGTCCTAAGGAATCACATATGTCTACCGTTAAGCGTATCTTTCGATACCTTAAAGGTACTGTTACAGTGGGTTTGTGGTATCCCAAATCCACATCCTTTGACCTTATTGGTTATTCGGATGCTGATTTTACGGGATGCAAAGTCGACCGTAAGAGTACGAGCGACATGTGTCATTATTCAGTAAGGCTCTAGTCTCATGGTTTAGCAAGAAGCAGAATTCTGTCACACTATCCATAACAAAAGCTGAATACATCACAGCTGGTCGTTTTTGTGCACAAATTCTGTGGATGAAGCAAACCCTTGCAGACTATAACCTATCTTTTATGCACATTCCTATATTCTGTGATAACATTAGCGCTATCAACCTTACTAAGAACCCTATATGTCACTCACGCACGAATCACATTGAAATTCGTCACCACTTTTTGCGTGATCATCAACAACACGGTACTATAAATTTAGAATTTATTGACACTAGTCATCAGCTGGCAGATTTCTTTATAAAACTACTATCTAAAGAGCAATTCAACTTTCTTTGTCGTGAATTAGGAATTTTGGATGAAATGGTTATTCATTAAATTGACCTGCATAAATATCGATTATGTCATGTATCTTTATGGTGACTTTGCTATAGGTACAAGCCGAAAGAGTCCTTCCGACAACAAGGCGTAAAAGTCTAAGCGACACGGTGCACTAGTCTTCGGACTACCGCTAGCTGGGATCCGGCCCCTACAGCTACCCCATGGCAGTTTCATCGTAATGATCGTTGTCATAAATCCTTGTTTATTATATGGTTTGATTTCATTCGTAACTTAGTTAATTCAAAATTTTCTAACTTCAATTCCATTTATTCCATTCATAGTTTCCTTTTCAATCAAAATTTTGATTTTCATCAAACATTTGCATATTTTTACATCTTTTATACTTCATGCATTTTTCCTCCAACACTTGGCCATGTTTTTCATTGTTTTAAGTTCTGGCCTCAGCACCCAGAACTTGGGCCGAACTCTGCCTCACACCGAGTTCGGGCCGAGTTTGGTCTGCTGATTCCAGAACTCAATTGCTCTCAGCCTTCCATTTATTTTGATCCAATGGTCCAGGATTAACCCGACCAGCCGACCCTACCTTCATATTTTCGGGAATTCCCTTCTCTCTCTTCTCCATTGCTACCTCTAAACCCTCTCCAAGTTGATCCTCTCCAAACCCTAACCCTAGAATTCTTATTTTAGTGAGGTTTTCCTTTCCAAACTCAAGGAGCATAGCATTTGGATCATTCACTTCCATATTTACTACTCTTTTGAGGTATACTCTCTTCAATTCTCCATCTCAATTTTCAATTTTTTATCATTATCAATGGCACCTAGGTTGTTCAATAGGAGAAAGAGGGCTAGAACCGAGGGTGCTTCTCGTCTAACCCTCCTCCTCAAGATGTTCAACCCATTCATCCACTTTTTAATCCACCACCACTCATGACCCCAACACATTCAATGAACAAATTTTTGTTTCATTGGAGGCCTCAATAAATGGTTCAATGACTTTCGTTCTAGGAGTGTGTATGCGGGTCATCCTATCAATTTTATAATATTTTCTAGATATAACTCATTCTTCCATGACCTTTGTCTAGATGAGTTAGTATCTACATCATCTCTTATATACTTGAATGCTATCCAAATGTTTTACTGTAATCTCACCTTTGACGACACACGAATCTATTCTGTGTCATCGAAATTGACATCACTTTTGATGATTTCGAACTTGTAGAATATTTCGAGATCCCGAAACCCAATTCCTGGGAGAAACTTGTCGATGCACGCAAGTTTTAATTTCCCGATGGATCATCCCTTGAGAGTTTCAAGGATGATTTGTGTACTCCCAACACTTGTCCACGCAAGTTACTTGCTAAATTTCTTAACCCATATTTCTACGAACTTCATCATATCATTTTCTCCACGATCTTGCCCAAAGCATGATCGACTGATGAAGTTTTTATTTTGAGATCTCTGCACTCTATCATCTTCACTTCCATGTCCCGTTTAACCTTTCGTTCACTATGATGGACTTGATGATTAGTGCACGGAAGAGGCCTAGATCATTAGTCTATGCCCTATATTTGCCAATGGTCTTTCGTGCGTTCAACGTTCCTCTTGATGAGTGCCAGTTCCTTCCAGCCCCTGCCTATCTATCTAAGGCAAGGCGGCTTCTAGTAGCTATCGAGTCTCCTACAGAGTCCGAGTATTCTGGGTCTGATGCTCAGGCTGATTCACCTACTGTTGGACAACTTGCTCCCGAGCCACCTGCTACTCTCGAGTCTATCCAGACCATGCTGTGCGATCGCTTCATGTTGGAGGACGACCGCTGGACCCAGCTAGATTATCGTACCACTTTGCAAATGAGTGCCACCAGTAACTCATTGTATGACAGTCGGTACACTATGTCCCGGCATTCCTCTATGCCCCTTCCTATGGAGCGGGATCCATCTCGTACCGGTTACCGTATCGACGACCCTTGGGTCATACGATATCTGGATCCGGATGCAGCTTTTGTGGATCCTTGTTGTTCTAATACTGATCCATCTGACACCGCTGGACCGTCTCGTGCTCCATAATGGATGTGGTTTCGTACCTGCTGCTGCTATTGCTGATGGTCTTCTTTAGTTTTATGCTTTATGGACTTATGCTTATGTAGTTTCATTTTCTTGTATAAGTACATTTTTAGTTTATGTGGATCTTTAAATCTTATCTGCGGTTATTATATTATTCTCTTTTGACCTAAATTGTGTGCTTGCTAGTTAATCCTTTATACAGTCTTCTGCCTGTCTGTTTTGTGTTCATTTTTGATAAATGCCAAAAGGGGAAGATCGATTTGATATTCATATTTCTATCATTGTGTGATATCTATGTTTTTGGAGGAGATAATGTATATCAGGATAAGGCATATTGGTCTACGGGGAAGCTATGTTTATGGGGGAGCTATGATTACGGGGGAGCTACTGCATTCTATGCTTGTCTACCCCTTTCAACTTGTGTCCAGGTATGAACATTGAATATACAAATATTATTTTTTCAATTATCAATATGGGGGAGAATGTTGACCCAAACTGGATTATAGTCAACCAAATATGACAAATTGATAATATAACACTTGTCATAATTCAATATGACACAAGACAGAACTCAGTGCAAGACGGACGTCGTCTCTCTCGCAGCGTACTCATTTTCAGAGTCTGTACTATTTTACATTTATTGAGTGTAGCAAAATATAAACTGAGTAGCACTGGGTATTCTTGGCTTAAACCTTATTCCCAAAAATAAACCCAAAGCTCCACCAAGCCAAACTTAGCCCACAAAGCCCATTTGAACATTCTGTCCTATGGAGACAGAGTTCGGGCCGAACTCTGCCCCCTGATTTTTAGGACCCTAATTTTTAGGGTTTGCTTTATGCTGGTTGTTCAGCGGTTTGAATTCATGACATAGAATTCTGGCCGAATTCTGTCTATCCAACTAGTATAAATAGGCCTTGAATTCTCTCATTTTCAATTATCCAATTATCTCTTCCTCTTTTCTATAAGCCTCATACAAGCCTTAACCTTCTCATCTACTAGCCACAAGCTTCCTAAGCCTAAAAGTTCTCAGTGCTATTCAGTTAGAAGTTTGTGCAAGAGTCAAAAAAGTCACTTGGAAAATTCCAAGCATCGCCACAACGATCTTTGTAAGAAGTTGACGTGCTCTTCTGAAGAAAAGGTACGGGATGTAACTACTATTTCATAAATAGTGGATTTAATCCTGAGCTAGAGTTCTCAGGCCTGGACTAGTCCTCCACGAGGGAAACCAGGTTTAAACGACTGTGTTTGCGTATGCTCTCTTGATCTTTTATTTTCGTATTTACTACTCTGATTATTTATTGTTGGTAAAAAGAGTTAATTTTTATTTCGTCATTATAGTTATAAACTCTATTCATCCCCCTCTAGAGTTGCCTACCTGTTCTTCAAAACTCGTGTGTAAGAGTTTGACAAGCTCTTCGGATCCAAACTCGTGTTAGAAGTTGATGAGTTCTTCGGATCTAAACTCGTGTGTAAATTTTCTCAAATAATGGATTAAAGCCGGAGAGATCGTTCCGGGACTGGAGTGTCCTTTAGGAGGATACCATGTTACATCGAGTGTTTGATTCTCTCTTCTTTTATTATTCTTATGCTTATTATTATTGATAATTTTTATTACCCTATTCACCCCCCTCTAGGGTTCTACAGTTGACTGTCCTACTTTATATTGGCAGTCCAAATCCAAATATGTGGGCTACCCTCAAGTAAAAATTTGGAGTGGCAAACTTGTAAATAAATTTAAAAAATTGGGCTGCCCTCAAGTAAAACTTGAGGTGCCAATAGAATTTGTAATTTTCTTTTGTTCTATAATATTAATATGTTATAGGAAATCAATTCATTTCTTCTAACAATTTTCTTATGCAATCATGTCAGTTTACTAGTGTGAGTCGTGGTAATATTGTATATGGTAAGGAATATATATGTTTAGTACTTACCATATAAGAATATCATCATATATGACAATATTTCTATATGGTAGGAATATGTGTATTTAGTAATTATAATATAAAAATACAATTATATATGGTAATACAAACCCCTTTATATAGATTCCACCATGAGAAGAACAAACATACAAGAATTCTTTTCTTAAATACTTCTCCAAGCTCTATATTTGACTTGGTATCGGAGCAAAGATCTGTGAGGACTTTGGCTCATTCTTTTCAATTTGATTGTTTCTTGGATCGGTTTCAAGAACTTTCTTTTCAATTTGATTATTTTTTAGATCAGTTCCTGGCCAAGAACATCTTTTCTAGATCAAAAAAATATTAATTCGACTTGTCGAATGTTTTCTTTGACCCGTCAAAATCTGTTTGTATAGTTGATTATACCATATTTTTTAATAGGTAATGTAAAAGAAGGCTCGTCTAAGATCAATAAACTCCAGAAGGTTGAGGTATCCGTTAACACCTTGGATTCAAGTTCTGGATCATTTAGAGGTACCAAGCCCAATGGTACTAATTTTCGGACTTGGAAGAAGATTATGTATGTCTATCTTTGTAGTAAGTAGTTTATCGCACTAAAGGGAAGGCGACTGTTTAGTTGATACAGGAGCTAGATTTATATGGAGTAGCCGAGCAGGATCATACTACAACAAGTACTATTACTCTAACTACTTCTATAGATGAACAAGGTATGACAGGTATGGCCTTACAAACTTCATCTTTTGTTGGTTATGATACTTGGATTATTGATTCGGGTGCCTTAGAACATATGACTTATGAAAAAACTTATTTTTACCAAATTGTCTCCTCCACTAGTGTCTTGTGTTACTAATGCCAATGATGAAACTTTTTTAGGAACATGGTCAATTCAGATTACCCCTACCTTAGAACTCCAGAATGTTTTATATGTTCCCGACTTGTCTCACAATTTAATATATGTTCCGTAGTTGAATACTGAATCTTAATGCTCCATGACCTTTTACCCTATGTATGTGATTTTTTTAGTATCTTCTAACTAGGAAAATAACTAGTCTAGGGTATTTAAGGGACATGTTGTTCCATTTGGATCGGATGTACATGGAAAAAACTATGAGTACAGTACCAAGCTGCTTTGACTTTGAGTTATGACATGTTAAGTGATATTTGGTTATGGCATCGCCATTTAGGGCATCCATCCTTTAGTATCTTGCAAAAAAATCCATGTCTAATTTATTTATCGGTGTAGATGAGTCTATCTTTCATTATGAGACATGTTTTGGCAAAAAATCATCGTGCTACTTATTCCCCAAGTACTTCCAATAACAGTTCCATTCCTTTTGAGATAATTCATTATGATATTTGGAGAACTTCTAAAGAGCCTATTGTGTCAGGTATGCGCTACTTTGTGCTGTTTAGATGATTGTATAAGGTTGTCTTGGGCAGTCCTTCTTAAACCAAAGATGAAGTCTTTCTAGCCTTTCAAGCTTTTCGTAGCTTGTCCAAACACAATACAATAGCACCATTAAAGTTCTTCATTCCGATATTGGGATTAATATTGAATTATTTTGTAGAGGTTTTTTCTAAACGCATAGGATTGTCCACCAAACACTTGTCCACAAACACCAGAAAAAATAAGGTATTTGAAAGAAAAAACTGTTATATTGATATGGCTTTTTCCATTCTTTTTAGTACTCATATGCCTAAGTATCTTTGGGGGGATGATATACAAGTCTCCTTCCATCTTATCAATCGTCTCTCTTCTAGTGTTCTCCAGGGTAAATTTCCATTTAAGGTCCTTGCATCTCATTTTTCCATACCATCATTACATAATCTTCCTGTCCGTGTTCTTGGTTGTCTTTTTTGTTCATATATCTACGAATCAGAGGTCTAAGTTGGATGTCTGGCTGATTAAGTATTTTTGTTAGCTATAGTGCGGCTATAAAAAGGGATACAAATGCTTTCATCCACCAACATGGAAGTATTATGTCACTATGGCTGTAACTTTCTATAAAGACGTGGGCTATTTTTCATCCATTGATAATACCCTTCAAGGGGAGAATTCATATCTTGAAGAGTTGTATCGTGGTAATAAAGAATAAGCTGCGTCGTTAGAAGAATTCGTTTGGTTAATTTTATGTTTTATCCTGTAATTTTATTTATTGAGTCTAGGACTTATGTGAGTCGGAATGCACACTGTCATTAGTCGATTCCCAAAACCCACTCCACTCAAATAAGCCTACCCAATCCCAAAATTATTTTCACTCAAAACCCAAACCATTTGAACCAATATTCTGTCAAAAAGTTTTGGAATTGAGGTACGCGAACTCGGTGTGAGTTCGTCCCGAACTCGGTCCCCCTAAACGACCTCCTGGTCAAAATGAAATACCTATTTCCATGGTTCCAACGTTCATAAATTTGAATGTTAGAGCATCCCAGTTCTGTCAGTGACTCTGTCCTAAAAATGCTACAAATAGATAAAAAAATTTCCATTTTATCCACTCATTCAATCTTCTTCATCTTCTCTATTATTCAAGAGCCTTTTAAACTTCAATTTACCAAGACAACTCCCATTCTTCTAAGTGCCAATGCGGTTTCGATTAAAAGTTTTCGAGTTGTACAAGCTTGGCTATTCAAAGCTATTTTACTCCAATGGTGAAGTTGTCGTAAACTTCGGATCAAAACATGAAGTTGTAAGAGGTGACGTGCCCTTCGGATCAAAGCACATGGTGAAACTACTATTTTAATAGTGGATTTAACATCGAGCGAGAGTTTTCGAGACTGGACTAGTCCTCCACGAGGGATACCAGTATAAAATCTCAATGTTAACATATTGCTCTTCTATACTCTTTACTCGCCTTATAAAATTTTAATTTGGTATATATTTCGATATACTCTATTCACCCCCCTCTAGAGTTGCCTTACGGTCCTGTAGTTGGTAGAGCAGGTTAGACTCTTATCTGGGCTTATCTCCTAGAGTAGTGTAATGGCAACCATGAAATCCATTTACACAAACAATGGTGAAGGCCAGTCCACAAGTAGGCTACCTTTATTTGATGGAACCAACTACACATATTGGAAGACGCATAAGTGTCTATCTCAAATCTCATGATTTGACTTATGGTCAATTGTATATATGGCTACAAGAAACCAGCTCGAATAGCTATAGATGGTAGTCTGGTTGAGAAACCCCATGACAGATACACCGACCATGATAAAAAGTAAACCAGTCTTGATGCCAAGGCTATCAATGCTTTATTCTGTGCAGTAGATAGAACTGAATTCAATAGAGTCTCTACATGTGCCACGTCTTACAAGGTTTGAAAACTTCTTGAGGCAACTCATAAAGGAACTTCATAGGTGATGGAATCGCAAGGTGCTTCGTGGACTTACTAAGAAGTAGAATCACAAAGCAACTACAATCATTGAAGGAAACTATCTCACTACAATGACCCTCAAGAAGCTCATGGGCAAACTTATGACACATGAGCTGGAGCTCAAAGAATTCGAAGATTCAATGCCAAAGGAGAAGATATTGCATCTAAAGCACAACACAAGATGGCCTCCGACAATGAAAGTGAGAATGATACTTCAGACAATGATCAAATAGCCCTGATGAACCGAAACTTCAGAAAATTTCTAAAGTATGAAAGATCAAATAGAAAAAAAAAGATTCCAAAGACGATGAAGAATCGGTGTGCTACAATTGTAAGAAAATATGTCACATCAAGAAAGACTACCCGACTGTGAGAAAGGGAAGTCGTTATGAGCATTCTAACAAAAGAAGATCTTCATCAAAGAACTACGCCAACAGAAGCATCAAGAAAGACTGCCCTACTGATGCTAAGGTAACTACTAATTACCTATATGAAGATCTTACTTTTGATGAACTGTCAGATGCATTTAGTGATCTACTTGAAGATCATAGGAAGATGAGAGACACGTATAAGTCTGCTAAGAAAGAGCTTAAGTCAGTACATGTTGAGTACATAAATCAATCATATGCATTAGAAGATATCAGAGTCACATCTTTTAATAAACAGATGATATATCCTCTCTAAAATTGAATTTACATGAAGCTCTTGAAAAGCTTGAGAAGGCTAATCAAGAGAATATATATCTCAATGATTTGTATGAATAATAGAAGATGAAGTATAATATAGCTGCTCAAAAAGTAGAGACTTATGGCCAAGTATAGTAAAGCATGTGACACCTCTAAAAAGTTAGACATCAAACTAGAAAATAGGCAGTTCAACCTATGGCCTGGGTTAACACTAGTTACGTCGCCCAATACAAAATCAAACACAACAATTCACAAACACACACGACTAAAGCTTCAGGGAATCATGCATTCTTCTATAAATATATCCCTGTAAGACACAACACACTGCTTCAAAGACATATCCATCATTATGCTTTACAAAGTACTAGAATGTATGCTGTCACTATTGTGGTCAGAAAGGATACATATCACGTCAATGCAAAGTTAGTAAGTTAGTGGATATGCATGTATATGTTTGGGTTCTAAACGCTAACATGTCAAGATCCTCAAGAAAGTTGGGTACCAAAGGTTACATCTCCAACTTGTGTTATAGGTGAACCTACCCTCTCATACTAAATTAAGTGCATCTTCGATGGTTGCTCACGACACATGATCGGTGATGCCAACCAAGTTACAACACTATCGATGAAGAAAGAAAGATATTTTTCCTTCGGTATCAATCTCGAAGGGCATAACATATGTAATGGTGATTATTTATTACTCCTTCTCATGTTATTAA
This sequence comes from Iris pallida, assembly GCA_029216955.1. Lineage (NCBI taxonomy): Eukaryota > Viridiplantae > Streptophyta > Magnoliopsida > Asparagales > Iridaceae > Iris > Iris pallida. Next base: position 159 of record JANAVB010012294.1, on the reverse strand, counting down.
AATATTTGTTTAGTAATGGAATTAAAACATAACCTACTCAACTCAGTCAATAGTGACCATGGTTATGACACTAATTTCTGAAAGATAATGCTTTATTTAGAAAGCATATGGTAGTCGCATATGAAGGAATAAGAGAGACAACATATATATTTTTTCTAT
>JANAVB010012293.1:0-44682 GCA_029216955.1 Iris pallida | reverse complement strand
ATTCAATGTATACTAGTCCATGTATCCTTGTGTCGAGAAGTATAATACTACAACTAATCGAATATAGTAGATATCAAAGTAATGAAAACTATCAGAGAATGTACTTGCCTATTTTTCTGAGCTGAGAAAATCGAAACTACAACCCACTCAATGAGGCACGAACGGTCAACTCACACAACAGCCTCCTAATGCTGAAACAGACATTACCAACGTTCTCAGAATGGTCAAATTAGCTAGAAAGGCTATCCATAAGTCCAATTCTGGACACAGGGGCAAAACGGTAATTTTGGATCAAAATGGTGTTCGTCGTTGGACCCACTTTGCACCAAAACGTGCCAGAACCTACGGTCTCTAAAGTCATCAAACTATATGTCTACAGGTCCAGCTGACGAGACGAATCCAACCGTATGTCCAAAGTTGGATTTCGGTGGGCCGTGCACAAATTCACCCGTTGGATCGGGTCGCGGACCCGCCAAAATAGCGTTCCAATCGACTGTCTCAGAATCGGACCAAACTTGGCAAACAGGACCAGAAAAATGATTCGGTTCTGTTGGCATAAGTTTCGTCTCGATATGACGAGCGTGCACAAAATAATTGACAAATAAGCAAAAGGCTGATACGGTAAATTTTGACGGATACGCATCAAATTCGTCGTGCACACGCGACCAATTTGAATTCTGTCAAAGCCCACACGTCCCGAAGTCGATACGCACCTTTCGATACTTTCGGTTCACGACCACATCGCCCGGATTGACGGGACGGACGGCGTATCGGGACAATTTTTCTAAAAATTCAGTTTTGAAAATCAGCTTTTCTCCAACTTCACAAACTAATAACTTTATGTACAGTGCATAAAATTTAATTCTACAAAAAGTGTTTTAAAGCCCTATAGGTTGTCTACATGTCTCTTCAAACCGATTTTAAAAACTCGCAACACACTGGTCGCAAATCGGCCACAAAGTTGGAATTTTGGGACAGTTTCTAAACCCAAAAATTGATTTTTTCTCGATTTTGGAACTCGTTTTTCGTAGCATATGATGCGAATCGGCACAAACTATTTGAAGAAAATTAAAGGTGTATATGTTGGGATCATACCTGATCAAGTGGATCGCAAAACGACGGAGCGAGGAAGGAGAAATCTATTTCCGAAGTTGGCTCTTCGCTGACAGTTTTCGTGTACGGGTAGGCTGCTCGTTGTGCGTTTTTCGACGGTGGACGACCGCGGGTTGGTCGACGACGACTTTGGGGCATACGCTGGGTTGGGGGTGACGGCTAGGGTTTGGGTTTTGTAAAAATCTCTCCCTCTCTCTCTCTATATCGAACACACATATAAAGGTCGGGTTCGGTTCGTTCGGGTTTGAAAGGAACTAATGGAAAGAAGGGGTGTGGGGGCGTGCTCGGCCTAGTAAGCAGCAGCTGCTGCTGCTTAAAATTTATGGGGGGCGTGTGTGTGTGTTTTGTTTGTTTGTTTATTCCCTTTTTTTCTTTTTTCTTTTCTTTCTTTCTTTACCTTATATATATATATATATATATAATATATATATATATAGATATATATATATATATATACATCATACATACACACATACACATATTATATAATTATATAATAAATCCTTTAACACTCTCCCACTAATAAATATTACAATATTATAAATTATATAATAAATCCTTTAGCACTCTCCCACTAATATATTTATTTAAAATATTTTTTATTTCCTATATATATATATATATATATATATATATATATATATATATATATATAGATATATATATATATATATATATATATGAGGAAGGATCAAGATCCCCCTACTTTTTGCATCCCCATGCATCCCCCTATTTGCACCGTTGGATGGTGCTTTAAGTCATCTAATCTTAACCGTGGATTTACCAATGGTTAAGATTAGATGACTTAAAGCACATCCAACGGTTGTTAACATGGGGATGCTTGGGGATGCAAAAAATGATGGGATGCGGATCCCACCTCTATATATATATATATAATATATATATATATATAATATATTATATTATATATATATATATACCATAAATGGAATAATACAAAGAAAATATAAAATCTGAATTTTTTATAAAAAAAACTAAATATCTTATATTCTATATTTACTAAATATATTAAAAGTTTTATAAATAAAAACTCATCTGTACATATATATATATTTATTTATATATATAAACCAACCATAAATGAATATTATTTCTAAAATTAAAAATAAATTCTGTATCTATATTTATGCAATATATTAAAAGTTTTTATATGTAAAAACTCAATAGTACACAAATACTTGTCTTTAAAAAATTTATTTTTTAACCACAAAATAATTAAACTAATTTTAATAACTTAAGTAAATATTTAACTATTAGTAATTAAAAAATATAAATGACTATAATGTCCCTATCTCGGATAGTGGGGGTGACAAATCTACCCTCCTAAAAAGAATTTTTTTGTCCTCGAAATTAGAGCTAACTAGCACAAGAAACACAAGCAATAACAAAAGGAATAATACCTCAAAGCTCGAAGAGATAAGGGTAACGCTTCCGCATCTCGTCCTCTCTCTCCCAGGTAGACTCACATAGAGAGTGATGCCTCCATGCGACACGAACTAAGGGTATGACTTGGTTCTGGAGCACCTTCTCCCGATGATCCAGAATCTCTATAGGCTACTCTGGATAGCCGAGAGCAGGCCCCACCTCTAACTCGGATTGATCCAATACGTGACTAGGGTCTGATACGTACCGCCTCAACTGCGATACATGGAACACGTAATGGACTCCCTCGAGCGTAGGCGGCAAGTTTAGTCTATAGGCCACTGCACCGACCCTTCCAAGAATAGTGAAAGGTCCAATGAAGCGCGGACTAAGCTTTCTGCCTCGGCCAAAACGAATCGTGCCCCGTGTCGACGAAATCCTCAGGAACACCATATCGCCAACCTCGAACTCTAACGGTCTCCGGTGGCTATCGGCCCAATGCCGCTGTCTATCCTGAGCCACCCGAAATCTATCCCTGATCAACTTAACCTTCTCTGCTGCATCCACCACCATCTCCGGGCCAAGCAAAACTCTCTCAATGACATCGTTCCATGACAAAGGAGTGCGACATATCCATCCGTATAGAGCCTCGAATGGCGACATCTTTATACTGGCCTGATAGCTGTTGTTGTAAGCAAACTCTTCCAGGTGAAGATGGTCCTCCCAAGATCTCCCGAAATCTAACACACAAGTGCGAAGCATATCCTCGAGTGTCTAGATGGTCCTTTCCGACTGCCCGTCTGTCTGGGGGTGATACGCGGTACTGAACCTGAGTTGGGTGCCCAAGCTAGTATGCAAACTTCTCCAGAAGTGGGAAGTGAAACAACTATCCCGATCCGAGACTATGCTCACCGGAACTCCGTACAATCTGACTATCTGTCGCACATACATCTCTGCCACCTTCTTCATAGTCCCACCTTAAAAGGCAAAAAGTGGGGCCGATTTGGTCAATCTATCAACGATGACCCAAATCGCGTCTTTCTCTCCTGAAGATCGTGGAAGTCCAGATACAAAGTACATAGTGATGTGCTCCCACTTCCACTCTGGAATGGGTAGTGGCTGAAGTAGACCACCTGGCCTCTGTCTCCGGCTTTCATCTACTGGCACACCAAGCATCGAGATACAAACAGAGCTACCTCTCGCTTCATGCCATACCACCATATGTGCTCCCTCAGGTCTTTGTGCATCTTGTTGGCCCCAGGATGCATAGAGTACTGAGAACGATGCGTTTCCTAAATAACCTCCTCCCAAAGCTCTCCACTCAGAACGCACAATCTAGTATTGTGCCTCAGTGACCCATCTTCGACTATAGAGAAATCGTCTAGCAATCCTGTCTGCACCTGCTCCATGATGCTCCTCAGGGCCACGTCATCAAACTGTGCTGATTTGACTCTGTCCATCAACACAGACTGAATTTGTAAACCCCACATCTAAACCTCCATGCCCAGAACGATCACCTCGATACCTAAACTATCCAGATCGGCCAATAGATGACGATCTGTCGTCAAATACATAGCGACTGAATACCTGCTCAAGGCATCTGCAACTATGTTAACCTTCCCTGGATGGTACTGTAAGGAGATATCGAAGTCCTTCATCAGCTCAAGCCAGTACCTCTGCCTCATGTTCAATTCCTTCTGGGTGAACACGTACTTCAAGCTCTTGTGATCCGTGAAGATCTCAACTTACTGGCACACACTATCCAGAATACTACTACACTTATGGGATATTACCTTCTATTGTCTTCCTCAAATGAATGTGGGTAAATAAGTAGTTTGCGGGGCTCAATTGAATGGGACACAAGTATCATGTGGGTAGTAGGCTTAATGTGGGTCATGTCCATTTTTGGGTCAACAAGTTTGGGTCGAAATGGTGCCCCCAATTCGAGTCAGAAATAAGTATGGTGAATCAAGATTGGGCCTTGTGTCAGGAAAGTCGTGTGATAAAATAAAGCATAAGATGGTGTGCCTTAGTGGGACACGAAGGTCATGGGCGTAGGGTGTCTTGTCTAGATCATGCATATGAAGTTGGTTTTGAGAAAACAACTTGTCTTGTGCTTCTAATTTAAAAGTTGTGACAGTGTGCATATGATAATCATAAATAAAAGTGGGAATGGTCAATGGCCTAAACTGATCCGAAAGTTGTGCGATACAAAAATAGTACAAGAGAACGAGTTTGAGTGGGACATGATATATCAAAATGAAGATAATCTTGTTTACTACAAACTCATGAAAGAAGTTTTCAGAGATTGACATCTCTTACGCTCAAAGTCACGGAAGAACATTCGTCTATCTAGGATACTCTCTAGGTGTCTACCCAAGTCTTGATGCCGTCTACACAAGGCAGTAACTCATCTATATGATACTTGGATGATACTTCTATACTAGGTTACTCATGTCTCGCCTCTAACTAGTAACTTAAATTGTTGGTGCCTAAACCTCTATAACACTTGAAATACTCTGGCTATTGCTACTAGGGTACTCCTCCTATTCTGGCACCTGGTGCAACTCCTACCTTAACACTCATTAATCACTCTAAGGTTCTCATCTATATTTAATTATCAAAAATCATATACATTACTTCCTATCCATGCTCTAAACTATTAACAAAATACTCAAGGACACAAATTAATTGCAAGTCACCAAGCCATCATACTACGAAGAACCTATAATGAAATGAGACTATACAAGGACCTGGACTAAATAACTGAAAATATCCCTACTCCTAAGCTAATTGAGGATGGAACAGTATCTATAATAATAGAAGTGAAATGATAGAGATGACATGTTAGGCCCCTTCTCAAGATACAATCTGATAATCATACATGTCTGTCCTAAATCATGATACTCTGAATCCTCGTCACGCTAGTAAGCAAGGCTGCGATAAACGGTAGATTCCATAACTAGGTATGCACTCTATAATCATATCGTTTGGAATCCTCGCCACGCCGACTAGTATAGCTGCGAGAAATCTCAAATCTCATGACCAAGATATGTACATCCGAAGTCAAGTCTCTACGTTTCCGCCACGTCGGCTAATATAGCTGCGATAAACTCCAGGTTCCATAACCAAGTAGACGTTTACCTTCCCTATTATTTCCGTTAACATATGTTATCAGAAGATACCGTAATTCAAGCCATAGAATTCATCTCTATATGAAAATCAAAATCAGCGATGATCTAACAAAAATCAAATTTAATAATAAGGAACAAGGGCGAACATAAACAAAAGGAAAGGATTTTAAATTGACGTTCAACCAAGATTCTCAAGGGTCGTCACAGGAATCTCTCAAAAGTCCTAAGCAAAGAGATCAATATGGCATATGATAAGATATCGTCAAGGAAGGACAATTTATTTCAAAATGCAAGGAGAGTTGTGTTGTAATCAAAAGATAGGAATTTTTCTAATATGTGATTGAGTAACTCCTATCATAACCTAGAACCTACATCCTAATAGCAGGCTCGTAATTAGCACTCTAAGTCGAGCACCCATTACAAAATCGCACTAGTTGCGACTCTGACATGCATGGGCCACCATAAAAACGTGTCACGACCCGCACCCTATTTAGGGGCACGAGAACGTGGGTACGTCCAGCTTACGCCGCAGTATCGACGGTAGAACGCGGTAAAGGTCATCTAGAATATATAGAATCTAAGACACAATAATATAATCTGTCATCTCCGCACGGAGGAATATAACCACAACTCAATTACATAATTCTAAGGAAGATAAACACAATGATAAAGATAAAGATAAAGATGAGATAAATAGTCTGAAACAACGCTGAGTCGCAATCACAAGTCAGAGACCAAGACATAAAATAATATCCCAAAATAAATACTACAAGTCTCAAAGTATCAAACTAAAATGTAATCAAGACAAATCTAGGTGAACTAGGTCACTACTGGCGGTCGTCCTCTACGAGCACTGGGTCCACAGGCTGGTCCTGGTCGTAGGCTCCATCTATGTCAAACCCGTAGTAGGTCGGGAAATCTGCATCTAAATTCTCTAAAAAACAATAGGAGTTATCCTGACAGGATACGAGCAAGTACAAACACCAACAGCAGTTCCATGTGAATTGACAAATACTATAAGAGACAATCATAATGAAATACAAGATGGAATATCAAGACTGAAAGTAAAACGATACAAGAGAACTGGATATCATGTCATGTGTGAGATATAAGATAAAGCTGGAATATAAACAATGGAAAGTAATCTGAGGTATGATGTAAATATAAAATAAAGTGCTATGAGATATTAGAGCGTTATGTGATCGGCTTGGGTCAAGATCATGCTGTTCCATTTGACCGGCTATGCACAGGTAGTATAATAGTATAGGGATCAGGCCGGCCAACATGGAAAGCTATGCACAAGTAGTATAAGGTCAGGCTATACCCTATGTGTGGTGAGGGTAGAGCTATGCACAAGTAATAAACAAGTAGGGGTAATGATCACATAACCTCTAATAACTTTCCATCCCTGAATAGTATAATGGATCCAGACATGACAGGTCAAAACACGGGATTCGAAAAGCAGGGGGCCAGTCCACTCCCAAATCGGTGTCTATACAAGTACAGGAAATAATATCGAACAATGTACTCATATACCAGGTAAACCGGGAATGACAACTCATGACGAGATTCAATGTATACTAGTCCATGTATCCTCGTGTCGAGAATCAAGTATAATACTACAACTAAATCGAATATAGTAGATATCAAAATAATGAAAACTATTAGAGAATGTACTTGCTTGATTTCCTAAGCTGAGAAAATCGAAACTACAACCCACTCAATGAGCCACGAACGGTCAACTCGCACAACAGTCTCCTAATGCTGAAACATATATTACCGACGTTCTCAGAATGGTCAAATTAGCTAGAAATGCCTACCCATAAGTCCAATTCTGGACACAGGGGCAAAACGGTAATTTTGGGTCAAAATGGTGTCCGCCGTTGGACCCATTTTGCACCAAAAAACGTGCCAGAAACTACTGTCTCTAAAGTAATCAAACTATATGTCTAAAGGTCCAGTTGATGAGACAAACCCAATCGTATGTCCAAAGTTAGATTCCGGTGGGCTTTGCACAAATTCACCCGTTGGATCGGATCGCGGGCCCGTCAAAATAGCGTTCCAATTGACCGTCTCAGAATCGGGCCAAACTTGGCATACAGGACCAGAAAAATGATACAGTCCTGTTGGCACAAGTTTCGTCTCGATATGACGAGCATGCACAAAGTAATTGACAAATAAGCAAAAGGTCGATATGGTAAATTTTTGACCACGCATCAAATTCGTCGCGCACACGCGACCAATTTGAATTCTGTCAAAGCCAACACGTCCACGAAGTCGATACGCACCTTCCAATACTTTGGTTTGCGACCACGTTCGCCCAGATTGACGGGACGGACGGCGTATCGAGGCAATTTTTCTAAAAATTCAGTTTTGAAAATTAGTTTTTTCTCCAACTTCACAAACCAATAACTTTATGTATAGTACATAAAATTTATATCTACAAAAAGGGTTTTAAAGCCCTATAGGTTGTCTACATGTATCTTCAAACCGATTTTGAAAACTCGCAACACGCTGGTCGCAAATCGGCCACAAAGTTGGGATTTCGGGACAGTTTCTAAACCCAGAAAATCGAGTTTTTTTCTCGATTTTGGAACTCGTTTTTCGTCGCATATGATGCAAATTGGCATAAACTATTTGAAGGGAATTAAAGGTGTATATGTTGGGATCTACCTGACCAAGTAGTTTGCAAAACGACGGAGCGATGAAGGAGAAATCTATTTTCGAAGTTGGCTCTTCGCTGACTGTTTTCTGCGTGGGTGGGCTGCTCGTTGTGCGTTTCCCGGCGATGGACGACCGCGGGTTGGTCGACGGCGACTTTGATGCATATTCTAGGTTGGGGGTGACGGCTAGGATTTAGGTTTTATAAAAATCTCTCCCTCTCTCTCTATCGAACACACATATAAAGGAGGAGAAGAAGAACCTTTAGCCTTAGACAGCTTAGTTAGATTGAAAACCAGATGAGGAGAAGAAGAACAAGAAGGAGGGAGGGTTTTTTTACGACGAAGGTCGATTACAAGCTGCTCAGAAGAGGTGAGCTCCCTTTGTTCCTGTTTAATACCAGGAGTTTGCTTCTTATGAGAAGGAAGGTAAATAGTCAATGTCTTGGAAGACTGAGGACAGGAAGTACGTCTTTTGACAGGAATCACCAAAATGGCATTTGGTATGCCTTTCTGTTCTTCGTCAGTGTCCATTGGTAATACCACCTTCATGAATTTCTCTTCGTACATCCGAGAATTATTGCAGTATGCTTCAACCCCCCTGAAAGGATTTAAGTCTGCAACTTCTTTCTGTACTTCTCTATTACCATCCACATATTTGAAACATTATTTGATAGTAGAAGGTACAATATTGTGTCCGTAGAGGAACGATCTTCCCAGCAAAGCATTGTATGAACCATAATTATCAATCATGTAGAAAGTCACCTTCGTGCGAAGATTGTCGATTTAAAGTTTCAGGCATATCTTCCCCAAAGGTTCACTTCTTCCTTGATTGAACCCCAATATAGTAGTGATATTGTAGAAAGGTTGTGCACCAGGATCTTCAAAGCATCTAGCAGAGTCTTCGGCATGATGCTAAGTGCAGACCCTGGGTCACTCAGAATGCGATCGACTTTTATGGTGTCCACATATCCCGTGAAATAGAGAGGACGGTCATGACGATTTTCTTCTAACAGCATGTCATCTTGTGTAAAGGTGATGTTGGGCATCAGTTCAAATACACTATGATAATGTGTACAACTGACAGGCTCTTTTTCAGGCTTCTTGAGGAGAGCAAGACAAGCATCAGCCTGCATCAAGGCCTCACTCAGCGTTTCTCGAGTCTCTTTTGAGAGATGTAAGAGTTCGAAGATTGACAATCTCGCTGGAGTGTTAGCCAATTGAGCCAATATGTCGAAATTTTATGGCTTCTAAAGTCCAAGAGATGAGGACTTCTTCAATGCTTTATCAAAGCGGACAGGTTGTTTTTTCTTGTCTGCTGATGTTGGTTTGGGAGGAATTGGTTCCACTATTGGCGAAGATGTAGATGGTATATTCTCAGTAGGGGAAGATGATGCATGAATAATCTCAGGAGACGAAGCAGGATTCTCTTGAGTTTCGGGATACTCTCGGAGGTAGGGTCTCCCAGATCTGGTGCTGGTTAAAATTTCTTCTTCTGCTACAGGTTCAAAGGATACCATGTTACAGCTCTTCGATTTAGTTTTAGAACACTTTTCGATTGGAAGAAGAAAGCGCTTCAAAGTCTGCCACTAGATCTAGATGAATCCATATGATTTTTCGTTTATCAGTGGATAATGGAACAAGACTTCATTTTGAGGAGGTGAAAGATTCACGATCTCAAGAGTAGCCCTCGGAATGGTGACGACACCATCTTGCACTAGTTGCAGTAGGAAGTCACCAAATAGCATAGAGATGACATTGGTCGTCACAGTCTTCTCGTCCTGTTGGAGAGTAACTGCACCAGAGTTGACCATCTCTTGGATTTTGCCTTTGAGCACGTAGCATGCTCGAGTTGGATGCCCTATAAACCTGTGATAAACACAATATTTAGGGTGGTCAGTCTTACCATCTTCCTCTGGCCATTTCGCCTCCGGCAGTTGAAGCTTATTGCTTTTGATCAAGCAATCGAAGATGCTCATGATATCATCTTCATCGAAAGAGTACTCTTTTTTGGACGAGGTGCTTTTTGTGGTGGTGCTGATGGAGTGGGTATAGGCTGAGTAACATTGACAACCAATAATTCCTTGCTCTTGAGATTGATGGCCTACGTTTCCTTGTCCTTACGATTATTCTGGCGATTATTGCTGACGGATGTAGGATGTTCATCTTGGTTAGGATTAGCCATTTGAACTCCTAACTGTTTGAACTTCTTAGTACTAACTTTCGCAGCTTTGGCATTTATAATGAAAGAAGGCCAGTCTTAGAAATTTGTTGATCCTGTCCACATGCTGATAATAGGCAACAAGTTTGACTTGCAGGTGTCTATTGTTATAGCAGATGCAGTTCCTAGGGGCATTTTGAGTTCCTCACGGCGAAATCTTTCAATAAAAATTTTAGTGGTTTCATTGTGTCTTTGTTTACTTTTAATGAAGGCAGACATAGTCATGTCATTGACCCCCTCATAAATCGTTCTAAGAACATTTGCTTGAAACCAGCAAATGAGATTATGCAGCCATCAGGAAAACTACGTTACCAGTCATGTGCTGCACCAGCTAAACAACCGACGAACACCCTGGTAAGAAAAGCATCATTTGGCTGCAATTGATCAGTCATCACTTCAAAGTGATTGATATACTGACTTAGAGAAGTGCTGCCATGAAATAGTATAATGGAAGAAAGTTTGTATTTAGGTGGAAATTGAACCTCCTTCCATTCCACAGGATAAGGTTGTTTTATCCCAAGTCTTTGTAAACCATCCTTCTGCTTGTAGGCCTAGAACTGGGTACGTAAGAGTTTTACAGCCTCATTAGCATCCCCTGATGACTGTAGATTGGTGGGTTGATTCGAGATATTAGGAGGAGGAACATCATGATAATTACCACCCTCAGTACCAGACTGACTGGGAGCGACTTGAACCGGTACGAAAGCAACCTGGGGGGATGGTACCCCCAGACCATCATTGATAGGCACAGAAGATGCTATGAGCTCAGGATTTGTAGCAGAATTCATAACCGATGGCACTGCATGTTGAGCCATGATTATGGTGTGCATACTTGCGACCATTTCAGCCATGGTCTTCAGTTTGTCTTCCAGTGCAGCAATTCGTTGTTCTTGACTGGCTGAACTAGAAGCGTCTTGGTCTTCTGTAACGGCTTATGCTATCATCTTTCTGCTACTATTGACGAGATAGTTTGTTCAGAGCTTTCACTATCTACTTCAAAGTCAGATAGAGAATCCTCTCCCAGATGAGCGATGGGAAGATCTTCCTGATTAAAGACATCTCGGTCTAAATCTCGATTTTTTGATCTGGTATGTTGAAAGACCCCTTCACTGGATTCATGAATTCGATCTAAGTATTGCTGACTAGGATTACGGGACGCATTACGTCTTAGACGTTTTCCACCCCCAGTGCTTCGAAATACCATGTTGACAGAAGCATAGAGAAGTTCATATTCGTCCACTAGGATTGGTTTGGGAGTCTGAACATAATTCAAACGGTCAAAGACAGACTGCTTGGCTGACTGACAGCATCACTTGATGACGACTTCATGATGGTGGTCACAATGATGTTCTTGTTGTTGGAGCACCGCTGGACAGGATGGATTTGCAACATTCCGCTTCTGTATTAGGAGTTCACGAAGGTAGCTAACATGATGGGAAGAAGTTGCAGAAATGTAGTCCTTAATGATATTTGAGACATGGTTCCTGTTCCTGAGATGTCCTGTTCTTTGAGTGTACAAGGAAGTACTTAACTCGTTAGCATAAATGATTGGGTCTATCACTTCAAAAATGTGTTTCTGGTACAAGTTGGCCTTTGGCATAGGATGCTTGCGTTTTACCGAGGTTAATATTGATTGGTGCCTGTTGAGTTAGGTGCGTAAATCAGATAATTCTACTCCTGGTGCATTTGTTTGAGATACCAGCAATTTTCTTACTTGGATCTTGAGATACACAAGGTTGGAAGATCTTGAGTAGTTACCATAGGGGTAGGCATGATGCCTCTTTGATCAGCATTCTTCTCCCTAGCAGAGATTTAAAGACCTCTATTGAGAATAGAGGAATCTCTGTTCAAGGGAATTCTTGTTTTGACTGGTGTAAATGTACAGTCTGAGATATTTTCCTCCGAGTTATAGATCGGGAAAGATTGAGAAAAGACCAAAGGGTGCTTTTCTTTATTTGTGAAGGGTTAGCTAAAAAGCGTTTCCCTCTGTTTTGTTGTTGAACCACAATAAGCACAGGTTGCGCAAGCTGAGGAAGTACCAAAGGACCCTTCCCTTTGTTCTGTCTATCACTAGCACTAGAACATTACTTTTCCAAGTTCAGAACTGGAAAAGAAGAGGGAATAGCCAAAAGGCTATTTCCCTTGGGTTGCGCCAGGGCAACAGAGTGTGCAAGTTGCGCCTGGGTAGCGGGATGCATAGATTGCGCCACGGCAGAACGGGCCAGTGGTTGTGCCTTGACAGCAAAATGAGTGGATTGCGCCTGGGCTACAGAGGCAGATTGTACCTTGGCCACAGAGACAGATTACGCCTTGGTCATAGAGACAGATTGTGCCTTGGCCACAGAGACAGGTTGCGCCTTGGCAGCAGAGTGAATGAGTTGCGCCCGGGTAACAGAAGCAGATTACGTCTTGGCAGCAGAGTGCTCAGGATACGCCTGGTCAACAGAAACTGTGGAAGGCTTAGGAGTCCACATAAAGCGTATTCTATTCTTCGCAATAGCTACAGTGCGCTGAGTGCTCTTAGTGTTGATCATATCCTCGTAGGCTGTCTGGTTGACTTGAACAACCAGGGTCTTTTGCGTCTTGTCGATTGACGCAGTATCACATTGATTTGTCACCTTCTCGTCGGAGGAGAAAGTATTTCCAAGCAGAGTCGCTATTTTGTTTGTAAAAAATTTTTTTTATTCCAAACTTGAAAAGAATCGTACAAAGTACAATGAATTTTGGGAAAGTTTAACTTTAGGAATTCGATCAGAAGATGATCGCTTTATCCCTTGGACTATGTGAACTTGAAGACTACAGCCTCTGGAGAATACAGCAGCACTTTTGTAAGAACTCTTGATCTCTGTTCCTCTAATAATGATTGGAAACTCTATTTATAGAGTCCTGGAAATAACTGTTTTAGCAGTTATTCTGATGTGCGCGAGGTCGAACTGCGCGGCTTCGGGTTGCGCCAACCTCAGGTTGCGCCAACTTCCATTCAATTACTCGAACGTATACTAACTGTATTTAGACGCGTGGCATCATATGATTGAGATGCGCATGGTTGTGTATAGAGTAGTGGACACGTTTTGAGAGATTAGTGGCACGTGCGCCACGTCATCCTACTTTAGAACGTTAGTTGCTTCAACTTTATCAGGTTACACGAGCTTCAGTCACGAGTTAAACTGCGCTTGATCAGGTTGTGCCTAGGCGCAACTCAGTGTATAGGCACGTGGCATCATTTAGGTTATATGTCAGTCTGTGAGGAAAGTTTGATCAGGTTGCGCCTAGGCGCAACTCATCAATGACAGCAAATCGTCTCGAGCGCCACGCTTTACAGGATTCGAAGAGATATCTTCGTTTAATGTGCTGTCAGTTGTCAGTGTTGTCAGTTAATGATGGCAATTACTGTCAGGCGCCACGTAGGCTTACGCGCAATATGATTAGGCACAATCTGATATGGGGCGCAACTTGAGCAGTGGCGCAACTTGATTTCTGGGCTTCATAACAGTGGCGCAACTTAATTTTTTGGGCGCAACTTGATTGCTGAGCAGTACAAACATAGCGCAACTTGATTTTTAGGCCTACAGTGACTCCAATACATATTCGAGGCAATGTCTCACCAAGTAGAAACTTATGCAAATTCGGCTATGCCAAGACTTTCACTTATTTTTATGTGCCTCTAGATCTCGTGCCACTGACGTCAAGGGGACGACTCGTGCTTGAAAAACAGATGGCAACTCTAGAGGGGGGTGAATAGAGTTTACAGCGATAATAGCCAATTAAAATTTAAACTCTTTCACAAGAAAAAATTAATCAGAGTAAATACGGAAATAAATAAGGAAGAAGAAAGCATACGCAAACACAGCCGATTTTAACCTGGTTTCCCTCGTGGAGGACTAGTCCAGGCCTGAGAACTCTAGCTCAGGATTAAATCCACTATTTATGAAATAGTAGTTACACCCCGTGCCTTTTCTACAGAAGAGCACGTCAACTTCTTACAAAGGATCGCAGTGGCGATGCTTGGAATTTTCCAAGCGACTTCCTGAACTCTTGCACAAGACTCCTAACTGAGAGATGCTGAGCACTCGAGACTTAGGAAGCTTGTGGCTAGTAGATGAAGAAGGGTATGGCTTATAACGAGCTTTAGAGAGAAGAGAAGAGAAGATGGGATGAATAAAAATGAGAGAATTCTTGGCCTATTTATAGGATTTTAGCAGGGAGAATTCGGCCAGAATTCTGGTAGGGATTTTCAAAAATTTGGCCGTTGGACAACTAGCAACCAGCCAATCCTAAAAATTAGGGTGCTGATTTTTAGGGGACAGAGTTCGGCCCGAACTCTGTGTGGAGGCAGAGTTCGGCCCGAACTCTGTCTCCAGAGCACAGAATGGGTCTTAAGGTCCAATGGGCTTATTTTGGATATAGAGCTTTATGGATTTTGGATAGGCTATAGGTCAAGTCTCAAGAGCTCAGCACAACTCAGCTTACAACAGTCTAGACTCAATAAATATAAAAGTACAGACTCAAAAGCGACTTATATTTTGCAAAACTGAGCTGTCATCTGGCTTGAGCTGGATGCGGTCGTCGTGTGTCGTATTGAATTATGACAAGTATTATTTAGTCAATGTTGTCAATATTTGGTTGACTGTGAATTTGTGTCAACAATCTCCCCCATATTGATAATTGACAAAATAATAATTGTATATTCAATTTTTATACCTGGACACATGTAAAGACATAGCTCCCCCATAATTAGTGCCGAGCTTAAGACTAGCTCTCCCGTAAACAATGCTGTGAATCTTGTTGGCCTGTTAATAACATTATTCCAAAAGCATATATAGACAAAAAGAATATAGAATACATATCTCCCCCTTTTGGCATTTAGCAATTTAGGATTAAACAAGTAATAACTGGCAAACACACCAAAAGATATGAGAAAAAACTGCATATGAACTGATATAATGACCAAATGTCTTAAGAGTCGTAAAGACATAAACTGATAGAACTACCAAAGTCTCAAAAGTCACAACCCATAATAAGTCTAATACAAACCAAGTACATAAAAGCAACTAAAAACAAAATGCATAAACCATAATCTATGATCCTCAGTAGCAGTAGCAGGGAGCAGTCCATATCCATCATCGAGTGCATGAAGGCCCAGCATCGTCCGATGGATCAGTAAAGGAGCGACGAGGGTCCACGAAGGCTGCATCTGGATCCAAGTAGTGAATGACCCAAGGGTCATCGATACGATAGCCCTCACGACCGGGATCTCGCTCCATAGGGATGGGCATGGAAGGATGGCGAGACATGGAATACCGAATATCATGCAGCGAGTTACTGATAGCACTCATCTGCAAGGTGGTCCGATAATCCAGCTGAGTCCATCGATCATCCTCCAAAGTGAAGCGATCTCGAAGGATGGTCTGAAGAGACTCGAGGGTGGCAGGAGGAGGAGGAGGATCCTGTCCAAGAGGAGGGGCATCTGGCTCATCATCAGAATGCTCAGACACTACTGGTGAGCCAATAGCCGCCTGAAGCCTCCTTGCCTTAGAGAGGAAGGCAGGGGCAGGTAAGAATGGACACTCATCAAGGGGTACATGAAACACACGAAAGATCATAGGAAGGTATAATGCATAAACCAAAGATCTTGGTTTCTTCCTATAGTTAATCATCCAATCCATCATTGTGCGTGGAAGATTAAAGGGAACATGGAAGTGGAGATGGTATAAGGCCGATATTTCAAAATAAGTGACTTTATCGGTAGAACCCGCTTTGGGTAGAATGGTGTTAAAAATGATCCGATGAAGCTCATAGAAATAGGGATTGAGGAATTTAGCCAAAAGCTTACGAGGACGTGTGTTAGGGCTACACAAGTCGTCCTTGAAGCTTTCAAGTGAAATCCCTTCGAGAAATTGAAATGATCTAGCTTCAACAAGCTTTTCCCAAGAATTAGGCTCTTGAAGCTCAAGATATTCGGCCAATTCGAAATCGTCAAAGGAGATATCAATTCCCGCAACTCGTGAATAAATATGAGTATCATCATGGGATAAGTTGCAGTAAAACATTTGAATAGCACTACGATAAATGATCGAATTTGTGGTAACTAGTTCATCAAGGCAAAGGTCATGAAATAGTGCATCATATTGTGAGAATATGGTAAAGTTGATGGGGTGTCCCGCAAACACCGGACGTGTCCGAAAATCACTAAACCAATCATTTGAGGCGTCTAGTGATACAAAAATTCGGTCGTAAAAAGTGTTTGAATCATGTAGACGTGAAGGATTGAACAACAGATGGATTTGTTGTTCAATGGCCGGTGCGACGGGTGGTGCAACGGGCGGTTCATTGGGAGGAGGAGCATTCGACGAGGATACGCCCTCGGTCCGAAGTCTCTTTCCGTGGTTGAACAAACGAGGAGCCATAATACAATAGATAATAAAAGAAATTGAGATATAGAAGAGTGTGGAATTATACCTCAAACTAGTGATGAACAATGTAGGAGAATTGAAAAAGAAGCCTTCTCCTTGAGTTTGGAGAAGAATTGACCTCTAGAAAGGAGAAATTAGGGTTAGGGTTTTGAGAGAATTGAGTAGAAGAAGTGGAAAAGGTGGTAATGAGGAAGGAGAGGGAAGAGAAACTAAAAATATGGTGAGGGTTTCTCTTGGTCGGAGCAAATAATAGCCATTGGATCTAACATTTGATCAACGGCTGAGACTGTTCCCGATTCTGGAACAGTCAGGCCGAATTCGGCCCGAACTCTGGTAAAGGCAGAGTTCGGCCCGAATTCCGGATCCTGGTCACAGAACAGGAATCAGGCAGAAAAAAATGGTTAAGTAAGAAAGACCAATATAAGACAAGAATATAAATCCCAGAAAAGATCCAATAAGTAAACAAATAAATAACGGATAGTGAGTTCGAAGCAGCAATATGAAGTTAAAAAATAGTATTTCAGCATATGATAAATAAAAATGAACCGTATAATAAATAAGGAATTATATCATAATTCAATATTTTGAAGCTGCCATGGGTTAGCTGCAGGGGCCGGATCCCAGCTAGCGGTAGTCCTAAGGACTAGTGCACCGTGTCGCTTAGGCTTTTACGCCTTGTTGTCAGAAGGACCCTTGCGGCTTGTACCCATAGCAAGTTCATCATAAGAGAATCAAGATATACTCGATATTTATGCAGGTTTATTTTAATTTACAACAGCTTCATCTAAAATTCCAAGTTCACGACAAAGAAAATTGAAGCGCTCTTCAGATAATGGCTTTGTGAAGAAATCTGCTAACTGATGATCAGTGTCAATAAATTCTAAGTTAATCGTGCCATTTTGCTGATGATCACGCAAAAAGTGATAAAAAATTTCAATGTGCTTCGTGCGTGAGTGACAAATGGGGTTCTTAGTAAGATTTATAGCACTAGTGTTATCACAAAATATTGGAATATGCATGAAAGATAAGTTATAGTCTTCAAGGGTTTGCTTCATCCATAGAATTTGTGCACAACAACGCCCAGCTGCGATGTATTCAGCTTCTGTTGTGGATAGTGCGACAGAATTCTGCTTCTTGCTAAACCAAGAGACCAAAACTTTTCCTAATAAATGACACGTACCGCTCGTACTTTTACGATCGACCTTGCATTCGGCGAAGTCAGCATCAGAGTAACTAATGAGGTCAAATGATGTTGACTTGGGATACCATAGGCCCACTGTAACCGTACCCTTAAGGTATCGAAAGATACGCTTTACCGCGGTCATGTGTGATTCCTTAGGATTAGCTTGATATTTAGCACACAGGCAAACGCTAAACATAATATCAGGGCGACTAACAGTAAGGTAGAGTAGACTACCTATCATACCTCGATACTTACATTGATCTACAGATTTGTCGCTATCATCTGGTTCAAGTTTGGTTGAAGTAGCCATTGGAGTGCTGATTGGTTTGACGTTGTCAAGGTCGAATTTCTTCAGCATGTCCTTTGTATACTTCGACTGACAGATGAAGGTTCCATTTAACATTTGTTTGACTTGCAGCCCAAGAAAGTAGTTGAGCTCCCCATCATGCTCATCTCAAACTCGGTCTGCATACACTTGACAAAATCTTGACAAAGGGTTTCATCAGTAGAACCAAATATAATATCATCTACATATATTTGTACTAAAAGAATAGTGTCTTTAAAAGATTTTATGAAAAGTGTGGTGTCAATTTTCCCTTTTGAAAAACCTTTCTCAAGCAAGAAATTGCTTAGCCGTTCATACCAAGCTCTAGGGGCATGTTTGAGGCCATCCAGCGCTTTCTTTAGCTTGAACACATGGTCGAGAAATTTGTGATTTTCAAAGCCAGGAGGTTATTTCACATAAACTTCCTCCTTAATAAATCCATTCAAGAAAGCACTTTTAACATCCATTTGAAATAATTTGAAATTTCGAAAATTTACAAATGCACAAAGCATCCGAATGGATTCCAATCTAGCAACAGGAGCATACGTCTCCTCGTAGTCGATACCTTCCTCTTGGTTGTATCCTTGGGCTACTAGACAAGCTTTGTTGCGTGTGACTGAATCATCTTCATTCACTTTGTTTCTAAAAACCCATTTAGTACCAATAATCGAGTGATTAGCCAGTCTAGGAACGAGTTCCCATACTTGGCTCCTCTCGAATTGGTTGAGTTCCTCTTGCATAACAGAAATCCAAAATTCATCATTGAAAGCTTCTAAAATATTTTTTGGCTCAATTTGTGAAATAAAGGCAGTGCTAGCAATAGAGTCTCTTAATAATGATCTAGTAGTTACTCCACGTGAGACCTCACCGATCACCAAATTTTCTGGATGTGATGGTTTGAAAGAGAATTTCTTTGGCAAGCTCTCCAGAGAATTGGTTTCGGTTGTGCTATTCATTGGAGTAGAAGTTGATGGCTCAACATCATCATCAAGAGTAGCTGCTGCACAGTTATCTTCATCAAAAGTCATATTTGTAGACTCTTCTATAATTAATGAGCGTTTGTTATAAACTCTATATCCCTTACTCTTGGCAGCATAGCCAAGAAAAATACCATCGTCAGCTTTGGCATCAAATTTGCCTAAGTTGTCTTTGGTGTTAAGGATAAAGCATCTACAACCAAAAACTCTAAAATAAGAAACATTTGGGGTTCTCCCAAACCAAAGCTCATAGGGTGTTTTCTTCGTAATAGGACGAATAAGCACCCTATTTAAAATGTGGCATGCTGTACTGACAGCTTCAGCCCAAAAGTATTTCGGAAGTGAAAACTTGTTTAACATGACTCTAGCCATATTGCCAAGAGTCCTATTCTTCCGCTCTACAACACCATTTTGTTGAGGAGTTCTTGGACAAGAAAACTCATGATCAAAACCATTAGATTCACAAAACTTTTCAAAATCAGAATTTTTGAATTCGCCTCCATGATCACTTCGGATTCGAGTAATCATGTAGCCTTTTTCTTTTTGAACTTTCTTAACAAAAATCTTGAAAACCGAAATAGCATCACTCTTATTTGTAAGAAAGAAAACCCAAGTAAATCTTGAAAAGTCATCAACAATAACAAAGGCATAGAGTTTTCCACCAAGACTGGCTACTCTACTAGGGCCAAATAAATCCATATGGAGAAGTTGCAGGGGTCTAGTAGTACTTACAGAGTTAATGGAATGAAATGAGGACTTGTTTGCCTTATTCAATTCACATTCGGTACATACCGTGTCCTTTTTGAATGTGATATCGGGCAAGCCTCTAACTAGCTTCTTGGTCGATAGCCTGGATATAGTATCGATGTTGGCATGACCAAGACGCTAGTGCCATAGTAAACGTTCATCTTTATGAGCATATAGGCATCTACCTACATTGTTAGTATTTCCAGACAAATAGAAAATATAGATATTATCCTCTCTTACCCCTTCAAAAGCGATGTCTCCCGTTGACCTATCATAAATAAGGCATTTGTTTTGTCCAAAGTTAATGTCATATCCTTGGTCAGCAAGATGACTAATGCTGAGCAGATTATGCTTTAACTCGGTCACTAGGCAGACATCCTTTATTACGGGGGAGGGAGGATAACCAATATTACCATTACCTATAATATAACCTTTTAGGTTGTTGCCGAAGGATACATATCCTTCTCTCTTCATCGATAGTGATGCGAAAAGATTTGCGTCTCCCGTCATATGCCGCGAGCATCCACTATCGAGAATCCATTTACTTTTAGTTGAGGAGGGAAGGTCCACCTACATCAAGAGTAGATGTGACCTTTGGTACCCAAGTTCTTGAGGGTCCTGAAAAGTTAGTTTTTGGAAACCATGCATATATCTTTTTGTCTACTAATCTTCTAATTCTACATTGTGGTAAAATGTGTCAATGTAAACTACAATAAGTACATGTAGCATTCCTATTTATATTAGGAGCATACTGGTGATGTCTATAAGTAGAGTGATATGGAGAAGTATGATGATATGTAGAATTAGCATGGTGATGATGGCTATATGTAGAGTGATGTGGAGTAGCATGGTGATATTGTCTATATTGAGTAGCATGGTGATGATGTCTATATGTAGAGTGACGATGATGTGGTATTTGTGCAACATGATTATGATTGTATCTATGTGTAGCATGATGATTTTGGGACATATGATAATTATTTTTACGTGCATGTGGTTTGTGTCCTTTGTGAAAGTGTGTGTATATGTAAGCATGGTTACGTATTGTAGGTGGATGACGTGGGTGACTAGTATGAGAAGTATCATGCTTTGTGTGTGTCTCTTGGGTTTGAGATTGAGCAACCTGTTTTCCCAATTTAGTCTCTAGTTTCTTAGAGACAGCTTGCAGTTCAGTAATCTTAGCATTCAAGCCATGCATCTTAGTAATAGAAATCTTGTGTCTACTCTTTTCTTCTGCAAGCTCCGTATTGAGTGTTGTGATTTCTTGTGTTTGTTGTTCAATGCGTGCTTCGGCATCATGTAAGCTTATTTTAAGCTTAGATACCTCATCTGTGACATCCGTGGGTGAAGTGTCTCTAATGTTATCAAGTAATAGAGAAAGTCTTTGAATTTCGACTTCATGACTTTTGATTTTGTCCTTGGCATGTTTGTATTTACCAATGACCTTTTTGTGATCATTAAGTAAATCGGTGAAATCATCGCCAAGTTCATCAAAAGTAAAGTCATCAAGAGTTTCGTTTGATACCTTATCGGAAGTTGCCATTAGGCACACATTAGCCGTATCTTGAGGAGAGTCCTTTTCTTCTTCGGAGTCACTAGCTTCGCTTTCATGCCAAATGCTTGTGTTGGCATATTTCTTTGAGGAAGTCTTCTTGTATGGCTTCTCATAACGGTTGCTCTTTTTTAAGTATGGACAATCTTTTCGGACATGTCCTGTCTTCTTGCAACCATAGCAGGTTGGCTCTTCTTCGTCGTCTTCTTGAGGTTCCTTCTTTCTTCGGTTGAAGCGAAGGAATTTCTTAAAGTTACGGACGAGGAGAGCTTGATCGTCACCTTCCGAGTTGTCGTCATCCGTCTCTTCGGGGTCAGCCTTCCGTCGGTGAGCTTTGAGTGCGATCTCCTTAGCCTTAGGAGCAGGCTCTTCGAAGTCCTTGAGGTCAAGCTCATGAGTCATTAGCTTTCCCATCAAGGTCTCCATGGACATGGTTGTGAGATCATTTCCTTCTATGATGGCTGTCACCTTTGGGTTCCAAATCTTTGGGAGCCCCTAAGTAGCTTGCGAATCTTCTCGTGACTTGAATATTGTTTGCCGAGCGAAGACAGGGGGTTGATGAAGTCGAGGAATCTTGTGAACATTTGCGTAATCGTCTCATTTGGCTTCATCTTGAAAGCCTCATATTCTTGAGTGAGACGGCTTATCTTTGATTCCTTGACTTGGGTGGTTCCTTCATGCGTCACTTCTAGAAGTCTCCATACTTCGTGAGATGTGGTACATGTATAGACCCTGTTTGTGAGCCCTTGGCCAAATTCTTTTAATTTTATTTATTTATTAATATGGTTGAATTACTAGTTAATGTGTAGAAGCAATTTTTTTTTATATATAACCAATGTGTATATATATATATATATATATATATATATATATATATATATATATATATATATATATATATTAATTACTTTTAGTAAATAAAGAATAGAATGATTAAGAGAGGAGGACTTTTTGGCAATTTAGTTTAAATAGGAGGGCTTAAGTGCAACTTGGTTGCTTTAATCCATTTTCAAACAACAAACAGCAGGGGGGGTTTAATAAAACAATAGTAACATGACAAGGGCCTTTGTGCAAAGTGGTTTAATTCAAATTGCTTGAAACCGAGTTCTCCTCATCTTGCTGGTTTGAATTCGAATTGAATTCAAATTTCCACAGATAGGATCAAATCGAAAATACCCCTTATCTCCTCAAAATCCTCGATCGATCATAGTATATATAATTGGAGAGATGTAGCAACCTCCTCTCAAACCCTAGCAACACAATTTCTACTTACTGCCGCAAATTCCTCCTCTCTCAAGTCAAGACGACTCATTGGGGAATCGTTGAGCAAGCAATCGGTTCTTCAAAACTGGTAATTCTTTTCTCTATGTAGTCGTGACATTCGTTTCCTTAAATTATATGTCTATGACCTGCGTAGCATGGGTATTTGTGAAAATGTCTAGGAAGGTTAATTCAATGATACCATTAGGCCAGGAAATTTTGTGAGAATATAGAGTTACTGACCTATATGAATTGGGATTTAATGGACTTCTGATAAGTTCTCTGACTGATTAGAAAAATTCGCCTCTATTTGCAGCAAACCTATTTAACAATCGAATTATATGAATCTTACCTGGGTGCCTTTGTGTCTGATATGGGTTAGTGGTCATAGAATGATATAGTCCTTACTTATGTCCAGGGAATTCATTAATAGCAGCGTACATACAATATCTTAATATGGCACCTTTTGATTGAATATGGCACCTTTTGATTGAATGATTGTACTCCGGGGAACAAAACACCAGTTGCAAGTTTAGTACCACTTGCTGAAGTTTCCAAGTAGGATATCAATGTAAACTTCATTGCCTAACCAAAGTTTAACAAATATTGAGGACTTTTCCAGTAGGTTAAGTGACATATCATCCTACTGACATGTTGAGGTGCATAAGCACACAAAGGAGACTGAGTGCAACCTATACCGAGCGAATAAACAGTTTAGGTGAGTCCCCTGTCCAGAACTTGTTTCAGTCCCATATATTCTTAAGTGTTAACCCATGCCTTCATATGAAGATTTCATTAGTATCAGTCCATAAGATCATGTGTATTTGTCGCCCTTGTTTGAGCAAACTCCTGTTAGGTAATGTTTCAATAGCAGTCCTTGGGGATACAAATGGTAATGTGTGCAACAGTGGAGAGTTTAACCCAGGCATCCTACAGAGCCTTGGTAACAGAACAAATAACAGCATCCAGGGTGCTCTAAGAACCCAGGAAACCTATGGTATGGGGTGTACCTATATTACATAGATATGGGATATAGAGGTTGCTTACATGTTCAGATATTTGGGTATTGGAGTATCCGAGTTTAGTGCTATATGTTGGTTCTAGCCTTGAGGGTATAGAGGGACAGGGATACGTTTCCAGTTTGATTGTGTGAGTCGATTTGGGGCTCTTCGATGGCATCCCAGGCCAGTAGTTAACTGTAGAATGGGATACACATATCTATGTATCAGTAATGCAGTTGGTTCAGGTAGGGGTTAGGTGTTATGGTCAAAAATTTATGGATTCGACATATAGGCTTAAATTATATATTTTGTTAGTTACCTTCTCTACTATGTGGTATAGTTATGGCTTTACTTTGTTTGTGTAGTGCTCAGATCTGGGAAATATTCATACCCAGGCATTGTGTATGATTCAAGACATAAGCTGTTTACTACTCCTCTAGCCACTGCGTCTTACCAAAGTATTACATGACCGTAGTTGAATGCAAAGAAAATGAACTATCACAAGTTGCTACAGATTAGAAAACTGATGCATTGATAACAGTCGGTTTAGATACCAGTCAGAGGGTGGATATCAGGTATCAGAAAACTGATGCATTGATAACATGATGATTGTATACTATCACATCTATCACATGGTAGGTGTGTTGATGTGTCTGGATTACCATTTGTGAGAGAAAGGTTGGATAGTATATAGGAGGGTCAGCAGCACATTAGAGTCAACTGTTCAGCCTTTGTTTTGGGGGTGCTAAGTATCATGTTTAAGTCCTATTTATGGACAGGCTAGACCATCGAAGACCAAGACAGTAAGAGGACATGGTGTGAGGTTTCATGGCTCCTGGATAGACTGCCTGCAACCACGTTCTCCATTCCTTTCTTGTATTCCACTTTATAATTATACCCATGGAGTTTCATAACCCATTATACTGAGCATCTGAGTAGACTCTCTGCTCTAACAGAAATTCGAGTGACTTGTGATCAGTTCTAATGGTGAATACCCTTCCCCAAAGGTATTGGCTCCATTTTAATGGCTAAGAGTATGGCAAGCATCTTTGTTCATAGGGGAAAAAGTTTAGCAGTACACTTAAGGGATGGGAAATAGCTTGATATCTATATAAATGTTCAGTTGTGTGTCAGTGATGTGAATGATAGAGAATAAAGTGAGGTTGCTAGGAGTATCAAGCCTATGTGTGCCTATTGCCTGGGTATAACCCAGTAGCAGACCTAGGACAGCAGTCCTGTACACAAAATTGTATACTTCCTGCATATTAGAACAGTAAGAATGGGAATCTATAGGCAAAGGTCTGAACATAGATAACTACATTTTGGTACCACAGTGGTTTACAATAGGTAATGGGACAGGTTACATGGATACCTATGTGACAACCAGTGTATCGAATTTGAAGAAATTTGGGTATGTATGTAGGGTTAGGCCACAACAACAATTCCTTAAATTAACTGCAGTAGATAATATGGGTAGAGGAGTGATACACATGTGTAACAGCAGAAAATAGGGGTTTGAATTGTGTGTGTGTATTTACTCTTTACATGCATCATGGAGTGAGTTGAATGGTTGTGGCATTACAATCTTTAGAAGTATATGGCAGCAAATCGTATGCCAAGGTGTATACGTGTCCTTGGTATACATCTGAATGCATAGCAGGGACATGTGTAGGCATGTACGAACGGATGCACAGGTAAAGGGCAGTTGCAATTGCAATTTTCGTCTGTCGCCATGACTTGTTAGGGAGGTTGCGCTTTGCACATACAAATACGGGAGAAGGCAGCATATGGAGTTTCTGAGAGTTAAATGTGTCTAACATCAGGTAACCTACTTAAGTGAGGGGGTTTTTGATACACAGGTGTATGGAACTTGGGTATAAGTGTATAGATTAAGGCTTAGTTGGTTAGAGTTCAGCAGATACATGCCTGCAGTAACTCTAGTAAGGAATAACATAGGCATGTGCTGGAAATAGAGATGCAGCAAGGAATGACACAATTCAAGCAGTACTTGCCATGAGAGGCTCATGTGGACTGACTGCAGTTTCACTTTAAATACTACAGGACCTGTACATGTGATAGGATGTCAAACATGCCTTGTATATCAGTCAAAACACTAATGTAGGAAGGCATAGAGGTTAAAGGACCTGCCTAGAACAGAGTATACAGTAGCAGCAACATGAGTAAAGAATTAGATAGGCGGTGTGGGTCAAGGGAGTACTAAATAAGCAGTAGAAACTTCATGGACAGATTTAAGTCCATCTCCTATATTACCAATAAGTCAGGATATTAGTCAAATGTGGGTCAATCTGCTAGTAGATATAAGCCAAGAGAAAATCAAGTGATAGTAGATGTGCTAGATACCAGAGATTAAGATACCTATAGAGAATAGGAAATTTTAGATACCATAGAGTACTATGGTCATATTGTACTAGGAGTAGGCTAAAGGAAGGTCTGTACTTGGAAAATATATAAAGGGCAGTATATACCATTAAGATTACTAAAAATATAGGGGAGATTTGCAATAAGTAAGTAATATATTGTTTTAGTTTAAATTCACATGTTGACTAGAGATAATCCATAAAACAGGTTCATCGGACTCTGACTCAGCACTTGGCCCGTACCAGCAGCTCAGGACCACAGGCAAGTATACCTTGCCTTTCGTTATAGTTTTATTTACATGCTTCTCTGTTTCAGTATTCAATTGACTGCTGACATGTGCTTTACCATTGCTCACAGTTAGCCTTGTAGCTTTATTGGATCTATTTTTCACTTGTACTGGTTTGAGTCGTATCGTAGGACGATCACATTATAAATTGAACTGCTATTTTCTTATTTTATTTGTTTCCAACCTGCGAGTCCACACACGGGGCGAGGGTTGTCTTTGCACCTACGAGTCCACACACGGGGCGATGGTGACTTGTCTTGAAACTAACCTGCGAGTCCACAATCGGGGCGAGGGTTGGTATTGCCTTGATTTTCTCGTTTACTTGTTTTCAACAGTTCATTTATACGTAGCTGTTCCTACATTCGTGTCTCGTTCTTGTTTAGTTTTTCCTGCTTATATCTTGGATCTCTTTCATGCATGTTAAACTGTTAGAAAGGCTTGTATATTATGTATATTGCTAGTCCTCTGAGGACCTGATGATCTCTTCAGGTTTAGCCGAGTATTGAGCCAGGTGCACGTGAGCAGGTTTGAGCTAGCATTGGACCACGGTACCACTGCAGACGAGGGTACTTCGATGATTAGCAGTCTTGACTCGATTATTTCTATTTCTGTATTATTTTTATTCCGTCTACTGGTAGTGAATTTGTGTCCATCGGACGTGACTTGGATTCATGATGAGCTGGATACTCTATTTTTATTATCATTCATTATTCAGTTTCATTGTGTTAGTGGATTATATCATATCTTGTGGATGAGATCTAGATTGCCTCTGTGACTTGTTTATGTACTAGACAACATTCTACCGCCGACACTGCGGCGTAGGCTGGACTTGGACACGTCTCGTATCCGAAAACCAGGTGCGGGTCGTGACAAGTTTTTTTGGTGGCCCATGCAGGTCTACGTTAATCACTACGGTCACACCACTGTACTGTCGTGAGCCTGCACATAGGATTAGAAACTTAGGATCTCATCCACGTGTCTTGAAAACAGTATTGATCTCTGTTCTTGATTTCTATTTGAATCTTTGACTTGCATCCTGATTGAAATCTTCGTACCATCTAATGTTTCCTTTTATTGCAGTAAATGGATTCTCAAGACAGGAATAACGCTTTCCTGAACACCCCATCGGCTACAGGAGGATTCTTCTCGTACATGACTCCGCCAACGAAGGGAGGCTAGCTTGCTCATCAGGACGACCCGGCTCAAACGCAATACTCGAGATCCCGCAGAAATGACTTTCCTCCACCAGCACCAGTTCTGCAACCACCATATGCTCCGCATCCAGCACCAACCATGCACCCTGCATCGGCGATGTATTCAGCTCCTATGATGTACCCAGCACCTGCCATGTACCCAGCACATGCTCTGCCTCCGCCACCTCCGCTGGACAACGTTGCTTTCCCGCGGAATCTTCCAGCAGTTCATCGCTTCTCAGACGCGGCATGCCGACGCCTTCTGCGACACCTTGAGAGAGGCTCACCAGAACAGAGATGCTCCACGACCGCGCCCTGGAACTTCCAAGAATTTTACGGACCTCAGGCCCAGAGAATTCAAAGGAACAGAAGGGGATTCTCTACGCAGATGAGTGGTTAGACGTAGACCGCAACCTTCGGAGGGCTCGAGTTCCTGAAGACCTGAAGGTCGAGAATGCCAGCATACAGCTTTACGACATCGCCCGCACGTGGTATAGAGACGAGCCTCGGTTCACCGTGCCAGACGTGACTTGGGAGGAGTTCAAGGAGCTGTTCAAGACAAAGTTCTACCCTGAAGCAGCCCTCGAAGAGTTGGAGAACGAGTTCGAGAGCCTCGAACAGGGAAACCTCTCCGTCGACGAATACACCACATAGTTCTCCCGCCTCAGCCGCTTTGCAGACGCCTTGACCCCTACAGCCAAAGCCAAGAAGTTCAGGAAGGGACTTTCATATGAAATCCGCATCGCCATCGCCACCAGCCAGGCCACAATCTACGCGAAGATCTTGAAGGTCGTCCAGGCAGTAGAAACAGAATTGAAGCGTAAGCGAAAGAGAGACAGAGACGCACAAGGAGGAAGCATCAACCAACCGAGAGCGGCAAAGCAATCCAATATTCCAGAGAAGACCGCAGCACAACAGTATCAGCAACAACCACAAGCGGCCCCATATTAAGTACAAGACGTTCCTACCTACCAGTATTGCATGAAGAGGGGCCACATCCAAGATCAGTGTCGCAAATGGTTAGGGTTGTGTTAAACTTGTGGTTCCAACCAACACGTATCTAGGTTTTGTCCGAAGCGAAATGCGACTGCCCCACTACTACCAGCCGCAGAAGGAGGAGCTGACGTGATGTCATAGTAGAATCATAGTATTAGTACCATTGTGAGTCCTATATTAGATTTTTGGAAACATTATAGTAGCAACAAGTTTTGACTATTCATTTATATCACAGCTTTATTCGAATTTCGAGGACGAAATTATTTTAAGGTGGATAGGTTTGTGAGCCCTTGGCCCAATTCTTTTAATTTTATTTATTTTATTAATATGGTTGAATTGCTAGTTAATGTGTAGAAGCAATTTTTTTTTATATATAACCAATGTGTATATATATATATATATTATATTATATATATATATATATATATATATATATTACTTTTAGTAAATAAAGAATAGAATGATTAAGAGAGGAGGACTTTTTGGCAATTGAGTTTAAAGAGGAGGGCTTAAGTGCAACTTGGTTGCTTTAATCCATTTTCAAACAACAAACAGCAGGGGGGTTTAATAAAACAATAGTAAAATGACAAGGGCCTTTGTGCAAAGTGGTTTAATTCAAATTGCTTGAAACCGAGTTCTCCTCATCCTGCTGGTTTGAATTCGAATTGAATTCAAATTTCCACAGATAGGATCAAATCGAAAATACCCCTTATCTCCTCAAAATCCTCGATCGATCATAGTATATATAATTGGAGAGATGTAGCAGCCTCTTCTCAAACCCTAGCAACACAATTTCTACTTACTGCCACAAATTCCTCCTCTCTCAAGTCAAGACGACTCATTGGGGAATCGTTGAGCAAGCAATCGGTTCTTCGAAACTGGTAATTCTTTTCTCTATGTAGTTGTGACATTCGTTTCCTTAAATTATATGTCTATGACCTGCGTAGCATGGGTATTTGTGAAAATGTCTAGGAAGGTTAATTCAATGATACCATTAGGCCAGGAAATTTTGTGAGAATATAGAGTTACTGACCTATATGAATTGGGATTTAATGGACTTCTGATAAGTTCTCTGACTGATTAGAAAAATTCGCCTCTATTTGCAACAAACCTATTTAACAATCGAATTATATGAATCTTACCTGGATGCCTTTGTGTCTGATATGGGTTAGTGGTCATAGAATGATATAGTCCTTACTCATGTCCAGGGAATTCATTAATAGCAGCGTACATACAATATCTTAATCATCTGTTGCTCTTCTTTCCTACTTGATAAGAGTTTGTAGGTCCTGTTTGATCTGTATATGGCACCTTTTGATTGAATGATTGTACTCCGGGGAACAAAACACCAGTTGCAAGTTTAGTACTACTTGCTGAAGTTTCCAAGTAGGATATCAATGTAAACTTCATTGCCTAACCAAAGTTTAACAAATATTGAGGACTTTTCCAGTAGGTTAAGTGACATATCATCCTACTGACATGTTGAGGTGCATAAGCACACAAAGGAGACTGAGTGCAACCTATACCGAGCGAAGAAACAGTTTAGGTGAGTCCCCTGTCCAGAACTTGTTTCAGTCCCATATATTCTTAAGTGTTAGCCCATGCCTTCATATGAAGATTTCATTAGTATCAGTCCATAAGATCATGTGTATTTGTCGCCCTTGTTTGAGCAAACTCCTGTTAGGTAATGTTTCAATAGCAGTCCTTGGGGATACAAATGGTAATGTGTGCAACAGTGGAGAGTTTAACCCAGGCATCCTACAGAGCCTTGGTAACAGAACAAATAACAGCATCCAGGGTGCTCTAAGAACCCAGGAAACCCATGGTATGGGGTGTACCTATATTACATAGATATGGGATATAGAGGTTGCTTACATGTTCAGATATTTGGGTATTGGAGTATCCGAGTTTAGTGCTATATGTTGGTTCTAGCCTTGAGGTTATAGAGGGACAGGGATACGTTTCCAGTTTGATTGTGTGAGTCGATTTGGGGCTCTTCGATGGCATCCCAGGCCAGTAGTTAACTGTAGAATGGGATACACATATCTATGTATCAGTAATGCAGTTGGTTCAGGTAGGGGTTAGGTGTTATGGTCAAAAATTTATGGATTCGACATATAGGCTTAAATTATATATTTTGTTAGTTACCTTCTCTACTATGTGGTATAGTTATGGCTTTACTTTGTTTGTGTAGTGCTCAGATATGGGAAATATTCATACCCAGGCATTGTGTATGATTCAAGACATAAGTTGTTTACTACTCCTCTAGCCACTGCGTCTTACCAAAGTATTACATGACCGTAGTTGAATGCAAAGAAAATGAACTATCACAAGTTGCTACAGATTAGAAAACTGATGCATTGATAACAGTCGGTTTAGATATCAGTCAGAGGGTGGATATCAGGTATCAGAAAACTGATGCATTGATAACATGATGATTGTATACTATCACATCTATCATATGGTAGGTGTGTTGATGTGCCTGGATTACCATTTGTGAGAGGAAGGTTGGATAGTAGATAGGAGGGTCAGCAGCACATTAGAGTCAACTGTTCAGCCTTTGTTTTGGGGGTGCTAAGTATCATGTTTAAGTCCTATTTATGGACAGGCTAGACCATCGAAGACCAAGACAGTAAGAGGACATGGTGTGAGGTTTCATGGCTCCTGGATAGACTGCCTGCAACCACGTTCTCCATTCCTTTCTTGTATTCCACTTTATAATTATACCCATGGAGTTTCATAACCCATTTATACTGAGCATCTGAGTAGACTCTCTGCTCTAACAGAAATTCGAGTGACTTGTGATCAGTTCTAATGGTGAATACCCTTCCCCAAAGGTATTAGCTCCATTTTAATGGCTAAGAGTATGGCAAGCATCTTTGTTCATAGGGGAAAAAGTTTAGCAGTACAGTTAAGGGATGGGAAATAGCTTGATATCTATATAAATGTTCAGTTGTGTGTCAGTGATGTGAATGATAGAGAATAAAGTGAGGCTGCTAGGAGTATCAAGCCTATGTGTGCCTATTGCCTGGGTATAACCCAGTAGCAGACCTAGGACAGCAGTCCAGTACACAAAATTGTATACTTCCTGCATATTAGAACAGTAAGAATGGGAATCTATAGGCAAAGGTCTGAATATAGATAACTACATTTTGGTACCACAGTGGTTTACAATAGGTAATGGGACAGGTTACATGGATACCTATGTGACAACCAGTGTATCGAATTTGAAGAAATTTGGGTATATATTTAGGGTTAGGCCACAACAGCAATTCCTTAAATTAACTGCAGTAGATAAATATGGGTAGAGGAGTGATACACATGTGTAACAGCAGAAAATAGGGGTTTGAATTGTGTGTGTGTATTTACTCTTTACATGCATCATGGAGTGAGTTGAATGGTTGTGGCATTACAATCTTTAGAAGTATATGGCAGCAAATCGTATGCCAAGGTGTATACGTGTCCTTGGTATACATCTGAATGCATAGCAGGGACATGTGTAGGCATGTACGAACGGATGCACAGGTAAAGGGCAGTTGCAATTGCAATTTTCGTCTGTCGCCATGACTTGTTAGGGAGGTTGCGCTTTGCACATACAAATACGGAAGAAGGCAGCATATGGAGTTCCTGAGAGTTAAATGTGTCTAACATCAGGTAACCTACTTAAGTGAGGGGTTTTTTTGATACACAGGTGTATGGAACTTGGGTATAAGTGTATAGATTAAGGCTTAGTTGGTTAGAGTTCAGCAGATACATGCCTGCAGTAACTCTAGTAAGGAATAACATAGGCATGTGCTGGAAATAGAGATACAGCAAGGAATGACACAATTCAAGCAGTACTTGCCATGAGAGGCTCATGTGGACTGACTGCAGTTTCACTTTAAATATTACAGGACCTGTACATGTGATAGGATGTCAAACATGCCTTGCATATCAGTCAAAACACTAATGTAGGAAGGCATAGAGGTTAAAGGACCTGCCTAGAACAGAGTATACAGTAGCAGCAACATGAGTAAAGAATTAGATAGGCGGTGTGGGTCAAGGGAGTACTAAATAAGCAGTAGAAACTTCATGGACAGATTTAAGTCCATCTCCTATATGACCAATAAGTCAGGATATTAGTCAAATGTGGGTCAATCTGCTAGTAGATATAAGCCAAGAGAAAATCAAGTGATAGTAGATGTGCTAGATACCAGAGATTAAGATACCTATAGAGAATAGGAAATTTTAGATACCATAGAGTACTATGGTCATATTGTACTAGGAGTAGGCTAAAGGAAGGTCTGTACTTGGAAAATATATAAAGGGCAGTATATACCATTAAGATTACTAGAAATATAGGGGAGATTTGCAATAAGTAAGTATATATTGTTTTAGTTTAAATTCACATGTTGACTAGAGATAATCCATAAAACAGGTTCATCGGACTCTGACTCAGCACTTGGCCCGTACCAGCAGCTCAGGACCACAGGTAAGTATACCTTGCCTTTCGTTATAGTTTTTTTACATGCTTCTGTATTTCAGTATTCAGTTGACTGCTGACATGTGCTTTACCATTGCTCACAGTTAGCCTTGTAGCTTTATTGGATCTGTTTTTCTCTTGTACTGGTTTTAGTCGTATCGTAGGACGATCACGTTATAAATTGAACTGCTATTTTCTTATTTTATTTGTTTCCAACCTACGAGTCCACACACGGGGCGAGGGTTGTCTTTGCACCTGCGAGTCCACACACGGGGCGAGGGTGACTTGTCTTGAAACTAACCTGCGAGTCCACAATCGGGGCGAGGGTTGGTATTGCCTTGATTTTCTCGTTTACTTGTTTTCAGCAGTTCATTTACGTAGCTGTTCCTACATTCGTGTCTCGTACTTGTTTAGTTTTTCCTGCTTATATCTTGGATCTCGTTCATGCATGTTAAACTGTTAGAAAGGCTTGTATATTATGTATCTTGCTAGTCCTCTGAGGACCTGATGATCTCTTCAGGTTTAGCCGAGTATTGAGCCAGGTGCACGTGAGCAGGTTTGAGCTAGCATTGGACCACGGTACCACTGCAGACGAGGGTACTTCGATGATTAAGAGTCTTGACTCGATTATTTCCATTTTTTGTATTATTTTTATTCCGTCTACTGGTAGTGGATTTGTGTCCACCGGACGTGACTTGGATTCATGATGAGCTGGATACTCTATTTTTATTATTATTCATTATTCAGTTTCATTGTGTTAGTGGATTTTATCATATCTTGTGGATGAGATCTAGATTGCCTCTGTGACTTGTTTATGTACTAGACAACGTTCTACCCGCCGACACTGCGGCGTAGGCTGGACTTGGACACGTCTCGTATCCAAAAACCGGGTGCGGGTCGTGACACTGTTGAACTCATTCCTGTCTATAGCACAGAATAAAGCATTAATAGCTCTCGCGTCTAGACTTGCCTGTTTCTTCTCTTCGTCAGAATAATTGTCATGTGATTTCTCAACGAGATCACCATTGACAACTATTCTGGCAGGCTTTTTGTAACCGTCAGTGACGATAGTCCACAGGTCAAAGTCTAGCGACTTGAGATAAAAGCTCATCCTTGTTTTCCAATATGTTAGTTAGTTCCATCAAATAGGGGAGGTTCCATCAAATAGGAGAGACCTATGAGTGTACTGCCCTTCACCATGATTGGAAATCAAGGATTGTGTGGTTACCATGGATCAGCTCTAGGATGTTAGTCCTTGTTAAGAGAACAGCTCTGATACCAATTGAAAAATAGATGGCAACTCTAGAGGGGGTGAATAGAGTTTACAGCGATAATAGCCAATTAAAATTTAAACTCTTTCACAAGAAAAATTAATCAGAGTAAATGCGGAAATAAATAAGAACAAAGCATACGCAAACACAGCCGATTTTAACCTGGTTTCCCTCGTGGAGGACTAGTCCAGGCCTGAGAACTCTAGCTCAGGATTAAATCCACTATTTGTGAAATAGTAGTTACACCCTGTGCCTTTTCTTCAGAAGAGCACGTCAACTTCTTACAAGGATCGCAGTGGCGATGCTTGGAATTTTCCAAGCGACTTCTTGAACTTTGCACAAGACTCCTAACTGAGAGATGCTGAGCACTTGAGACTTAGGAAGCTTGTGGCTAGTAGATGAAGAAGGGTATGGCTTATATTGAGCTTTAGAGAGAAGAGAAAAGAAGATGGGATGAATGAAAATGAGAGAATTCTTGGCCTATTTATAGGGTTTTAGCAGGCAGAATTCGGCCAGAATTCTGGTAGGGATTTTCAAAATTTTGGCCGTTGGACAACTAGCAACCAGCCAATCCTAAAAATTAGGGTGCTGATTTTTAGGGGACAGAGTTCGGCCCGAACTCTGTGTGGAGGCAGAGTTCGGCCCGAACTCTGTCTCCAGAGCACAAAATGGGTCTTAAGGTCCAATGGGCTTATTTTGGATGTGGAGTTTTATGGATTTTGGATAGGCTATAGGTCAAGTCTCAAGAGCTCAGCACAACTCAGCTTACAACAGTCTAGACTCAATAAATATAAAAGTACAGACTCAAAAGCGACTTGTATTTTGCAAAACTGAGCTGTCGTCTGGCTTGAGCTGGATGCGGTCGTCGTGTGTCGTATTGAATTATGACAAGTATGATTTAGTCAATGTTGTCAATATTTGGTTGACTGTGACTTTGTGTCAACAATGCTGGTCGTGCTACTAGACTTGATCGTGCCTTAAGATCGAGGCCATGCCTTCCAAGAATCAACCAGACTTAACCAACTTGCCTTACGACGCTTTTCGACTTAACTTGAGACGACTCGACAACGACGCCACATTCATACCGAAGCACGTGTCCTTGCTATAACCAAATCTTAGGCTCCATAACGGTATTGCAACCGTGCACACCTAACCCGTGCCGATTCAAGGTTAGCACTTTCTATAAGCATACCTTGTTAACCCAACTCGTAACTTAGTAGTACTCGACACAATCCAAAGGCATACACGTGGATAGCCGCTCTTATGCCGACACATCTATATGAGTAGTCGCTAGCAATGTCAAGCTGTACTGGATCTTTACATACGGTGACCATTCGCATGTAAGGTACGAGCTCCCACCGAATGACCTGCAGCCTATATTGTAATGGTTTACTTCAATCAAGTCGTATCGTCGATGAAGGCCATACAATATTTGCAATTCCTTCTAGGCCGACACGAACTCGGCGCCCCGGGATCGTTCGAGGAATTCGCATTGCGCACAAGTTTTCCAATGACCATGCAAGACTCAACTCGATCTACCAAGTCATTTCTTATTCTTGACCATGCTTTCCAACTTTCTATCGAGACTCCCAAGTTGCGGGAACGATCTCGGCGACAACCAGTCGCATGGATTTCCTTATCGAGACTCTCAATTAGCGGGACCGATCTCGTAACTTCCTTATCGAGACTTCCAAGTAGCGGGACCGATCTCGACGATAACCAGTCGCGTGCCTTTGAAGGGAATGACTACCAAGTAGTCTCCCAGCTTAACTTGAAATAACGTGTTCCTTTGTCCGTGGCATGCTTATCCTTAACCCAATAGTGGCTCGTGCCTTAGACAGACCTTGTTCTCTAGGTGATGCTATCACTCAAGACACATACTTATATGATGAGCCTTAAGATCATGGGACTATGTGACTTAACAATCGCAGAAAGAGCAGATCAGTGCTAGAAATGGCTTCGATAGCCCAGCCAAACTCTTGTCTAACTTATTCGTGCAACAACTTGACTAACAAAGGCTTTGCCAAGCCTTGTATTGAGAGAATGTGACGTGCACACATTCGACTTGAACAACAAAGTTCTTTGGGTGCCTAGACTTAAGCCACAAGTCGTGCAATACGACTTAAACCATGGGACAGGCGAAGGCTATGCCAAGCCTTGGACGACAGGACCGTACATGCTTATTAAGCATATACGCGGGTGACGCCTATGACTTAGGATAATTCCAGCTTTGTGGCGAATACCAACTTTCCTTCTATCAAGCCACGGAACGAAGGACCGAGTGTCACTTTGAAAGCATGCTGAGCAAACTTCTAAGCCGACCGTGGGACCTTTCCATATTCTAACTCAGTCTGACCCAAGTTGGGATTATTCCCTTAGCTATGTGGATGCATCACTTTTATTATCAAGCCTACTTGTGCATTTGAAAAACTTTCATTTTATTAGTGTGAAGGCCAAGCTGAGAAAAGTTCACCGAAGCCACCCACCTGAGCGAGGAGTCGCCTCGACCGAGCAGGTCTTCTAGCAGCCGTTGCAAGGCTAAGTTCGAACGCCGTCGGCATTTCGATTCCTCCGATTGACTGAGCGGGACGGGGCACTACAAAAACCTCCACAGGAAAGTTCCAGTCCCCAAAGCACCAGTCCCCGAAGATCCAGTCCCCATTACCTCTGAGTAAACATTTCATCTAAATGACCCCCACGTTGTTTCAATTCAATCATAAAACATCCATGTCCATATCACCTCTGAGTTATTCTATATAATCCCCACCGAGTTCATTCCTATCACGTCTATATTCCTCTGAGTAGGAAAACTCCGCTATTAGCCCCATATTTATTACGTCCATATTACCTCTGAGTAAATATATTGGTTCCCCCTCTCAGCTTATTATCTGCACCTAGAAACTAAGGTACGCAAAAGATAATAGGTCCACCAGAAATCACAAGGTTCATCACAGAAATGAACAAAGCAAACGTTTTTTATTTTTTTTATCTAAATAAGAAGTAAAAGGACTACATTTGCAAAAGAAAAAAGAAATACAGATGCATCTCAAACAAAAAAGCAACAAAAAAATGAAGGAACTACGGGTCAGCGGACAGCTCGTCAATACGGTGCTTCAAAGCTTCAGCCCTGGTCTCTACTGTAGCCAAAACGTGATGCTCAGCTGCACAATGCATTGTCTGTCTGGCCTCAGAGGCGAGGTCAGCTTCATATTTGGCATCCAGTTTTTTCTTCTGATGGAGCAAGAAGGCCA
This sequence comes from Iris pallida, assembly GCA_029216955.1. NCBI lineage: Eukaryota > Viridiplantae > Streptophyta > Magnoliopsida > Asparagales > Iridaceae > Iris > Iris pallida. The sequence continues at coordinate 6,875 of JANAVB010012293.1, read as the reverse complement.
CATGGCAAGTAAAATTCACAGTTTCTTCTTTAAGCTGGATATGTTCAGCATGTGCTCGTTTAGAATCAGCCAGGAGTTGAGCCTGCTGTCCTTAAAGAAGATGAATCTTAGCATCAACTTTCGCTATGCAGACACTCAGAGATTCCCACAGATTGCCCTTCTCTTCCATAGATGAAGACAATCTTTGCTTCTTGGCCTCAGCGTTAGCCAACTCTTATTCCCAGATAGCCATGGTGTCAGAATAGGCTGACTCAACTTCAGCCACTAGCCTGTTCAGCTCCTCCTCTATCAAAGCAGAAAAATCGTTCCACCGGATGTTCTGTAGCTCAGTAAGGTGACGATCGAGGTCAGCAACGGAAGCTTCCAAGATCTCAGCCATATGGTCGTGGCCCTGGTGAGATCGGATCAACCTGATATACGGGATCACCATCGCCTTTGAGTCACGAAGTTCCCACCTTCATCCAGTACGGCCGACTCCCCTCTCCTCAACATCTTATACACAGCCTCAATGATGAACTTTACATATTCATCCGCATCAGCCAATATTTGAGGCGTCATAGTAGGAGTCGTCGGAGCCACCACATGAGCTAAAAGAGCAGTTAAGCCTGCAAAAGCCCTCATACCTTGACTTGACCATGTAACCACTACATGGCTCATATCCTCGGTCGCCATACCTTCAAGGTTCAAAACCGGAGCCTCAATATTCACAGCTTCTGTCCCACTGGTGATGTCGATAGGACTGCCAACTGTCGGAGCCGAATCTCTTGAGGGACCCAACCCCGTCCCCCAAGTAGAAGGAACGGGGGGAGTCCTCCAACATAGGGCCCTTGCCCTTGTCTGAACCTACCCCGGAGGGTCCACCAACATCCGGGTCTGCCGTAATAGACCCTGAAGCAACATCTGCAGCTGGGGCAGATCCTTCTACCCCCGACGAAGGGACAGGTCGATACCAGGAGGCAGAATGGATGCTCCAGTATCTTCAACTAAAATAGGATAGGACTCGGCAAGTGAGTCGCTTCTCCCTTGTCAGCACCAGTTTTCAGAGCGGGAGTAGGGCTCGGCAAACGAGTCGTTCCTCCCACCTTAGTCCTCATCATTGGGACAGGAGTAGGACTCAGCAATGAAGTTTCCTGCAAAGCTGATTCCTCTATATCATGACTAGGAGAGGGCTTAGCCGCCAACACCTCAGTCTTCTCTTCTTCGACCATCACGGAGTCTTCTTCAATATTCTCAACATCTTCTTGGGGGACGTCATCCGGAGAAGATGAGGCCCATTCAACCTCCTCACCTGGAGGGTCCTGCATGATAACTTCCTTCGGGGCCCCCACAATAGTCTTTGGGGCTCCCACGGTTGTTTGCTTTACCGGTTGTGAAGACTCTGCTTTATCCCCCCTGAACAGTTGACAGAGAGGATTCATCGTTCTCAGACGCCACTACATTAGCGGCATCGTCTCTAGCACGATCCAAAGTGGCCAGAACTTCCACTGGAACAACATCATCCAAAATCTCCTCCACGGGAGATGGCACAATCGGAGGGATACGCTCATCAGTCGAGCTTGCCACCTCTTTTGGTCTATATGAACTTCGCCTCGAAGATCGGGGTTTCTTCTTTAACACCTCCTGTAAATAAGAGACATAAGCACAAGAAGAAAGATCAAGTCAGACTAGTGTTAATCAACTTACTGTCGCAGGAACAATCTCTACTGGTATTGCTGAAGGCACTATTGTGGTTCCCGACTTAGTCGCCAGCACCTTCTTGGGCTTCTTGGGCGCAGAAGAATTTGTCTCTATCGAAGCACGCCACTTCAGTTGGCCAGCCATAGGTTCCTTCTGAGAGCCCCCTATCTGTGCTATGGGGGCAGCCTCAAAAGCTGCAACGTCAGGCGGACGATACGCCCGAGCCTTCGTCAGCATATTCTCTGACGCCTCAAGTTGTGTCCCAACAATGAAACTGGTCTCCCTGTTATACCTAGGAGAGACAGTATTCATCGCACAATAGAGCTTGACGGTAGAAAATAAGATATGTGGCCGGGGACTATGAACCGACATCGTGAATCGCACTCCAGTGCACCCGACGTTGTAATACTGCCAATCTTGGGCTCCATCCAACAAACTTCCAACGAATCCCAAGCAATTACTTGGGTTTCTCAACATCAACTGAGTGTAGCCGAATTGGTGGGTAAAATGGCTCGGCAGGTACGGCTCTAGAAACAATGATTCCTATTCCGGTACACTAAGTGTAAAGGTCGGATGCTCTACAACCAGCGGAATCCCCACACCGGCAGAGTAATGGCATCCTCGCCAGAATCCTTCGGCTCTTCACCTGCTTCAAAACCCAAAAAAACTGGGCCAACTTTAGCGATCTCCCCCCCTGGAGGTGGGACAGAACTTTTCTACAAATAGAGATGCCCGTACGCAGCCACTTTCTTCTGTAGTAGCTGCGGATAAAGGCATCTCCAGCAACATGCTCCTCTTCTGCTGGGGCTCATCACATTGGGATGTGCAAGATCAACCATCCTATTAAATAATAAAAAGGCAGCTCCGTACGAGGGAAGTTATCCTTTCTTCCCCTCTGGTGAACCACATTATCTGTAAACTCTCTTAAACCCCGTATCAGGTTGCATACCATCACGGAAAGCAAAGCCAAAGGGCGACCGAAGGCCAGCTTCACAGCAGATAAGATGAGATTTCTGGTTACCCTCTCTACAGAACCGGATCCACCGAAAAATATGTAGTCACGAAGCCATATCATCAGATAGGCCGTCAATACTGCCTTTGGAGATATTCTGTGGACACAATGCCAGAAACACCTATAGATGTGGTCGGACGGCTCGTTGCTCTCATTTTTATGAGGATTCCACTTAATGAGCCTGGTCATCTCAGCAAGTACCTCCGCATGACTGAGCTCCTACGGGATAACAAACCGAACCTTCGATGGATCCCTTATGTCTTGATTGAAGATGTAGTCTCTCTAAGTAGTCACATGAGGTTGCACCTTACCTCTGTCCCTCCGTTGGTTCAAGTAATGATGACTCACCACCTCCTTGAAGACCGCTATCATTTCGGGATCCTTCTCTTCCAAAGCCAGTAGTTCTTCATTCGTCAGGAAATACTCCTCATAGGGTTCAGATCCCTAAGAAAGCTTTGAGACCTCGTACATCTCATGAAGTACCAATCCTAAATCCCCTCCGGGTGTGTAAAAAGTGTCAGTATGGGAATTGAACAACTCCATGAGAGCAATGACCATGGGCCAATATTTCTATGCCCGCCTGAGTGGCACGGAGAGCAGCAGTCAAACCAGTGTCCTTGAGTTCGTTCTTGAACTTCGACAAAATACAGAGTGTCAACTCATCCCACTTCTGCACATAATGGCACCAACTCTCGACCCGAAACTCCCCTTTTGGGTATAAAATCTTGCCGCCAGCATGCGGTTGACAAAAGTCGAGGCACTAAAGGCGAAGGTGGTGTCGATCCGAATGGTTCCTACCACTGCCCCTCCCTGAGATGGAGTAAGCTCCCACTTTATTCTCCTCTTTGAAGCAAGACTGCGGAAGGACGTCAAGGGAAATTGATGCTCTACTTGCCGAATGTACATATTGACATCCCTCGCTTTGAAGAACCAGTCCTCTTTGACCTTTAATAAATTTGCTTCGGTTGAGGTCAGGCAGTCACCGAACAAAAATTTGGGTTTCAGGAAGGATACATTGTCAGATTCAACAGATTTGAGTTTGCCACTCTCTATCATGTGTTAGAGAAAAGTGAAGTGATAATCTCAAATTTGCATCATCCTCTCCGGAGGCTGGTCCAAGATAATGGCATCTTTAGCCGGGTTGACAACTTCTTCATTAAAGTCAAGACCCATATGGCAGAGATCATGGTCTAAAAGGACTTCGTTAAGTAAGGGTAAAGTCATCGACACTGTTATACAGTAAGACAAAAATGTCAGCCAAAAAGACTAAAGCCCTCCGAAGTTAGCAAAAGACCTAGAAGCTCAAGTCAACATCTGAGGCACATCAACAGTCTGGCGCATCATCTGGGCCAAAACCCGTGTGCACAGATAGAATCCTATCATGGCGCATATACAAGACCGAAGTCCATGCGCACGCGATAGAAGAAAGCTTCGTCGCATCATCAGGACCTAAGTCCATGTGCATCAGCCGAAGATGCTTTGGCACATCATCATGACCTAAGTCCATGTGCGTCAGCCGAAGAAGCTTCGACGCATCGTCAGGACCTAAGTCCACGTGCGTCAGCAAAGAAGGTTCAACGCATCATCAGGACAAAGTCCATGTGCGTCATCACTAGAAAGTTTAGGCGTGCCATCGAGATACGACTCATTCAGTCGCATCCACGCACCTTAGCAGTGGTGCAACAAAGTGTCCGTGCATGAAAGTCCAAGGCAGCAGATCATCCACCGATCACCGTCGGCTGTACGTTGGTGGGCATATCTGCAAAAACGGGAGCCTCCTCCATGTCAGCCTCCACAAACTCCTTGCCTTTGCTCCTTCCTCGGCCAGTACCGCCACTGTTTTCCATTAATAATCGAAATAAAAACTTACAGAGGAACTAATTTTGATTGCAAACTTTGAAAGTACAACAGAAAGCGTAGAAAGAAATCCTAAGAAACAATCTAAGTACAATTTAGTTTTGATTCTGGAGGTGACGGTGGAGGCTCGAGAGAAGTATCGAAACTCTATCTTACTCCGTGGACTATTAGACACGATCTTTGCTCTTGAGGAAACTGCCAGCCTTTTGTATGGGTGTGGTACCCTGCTATTTATAATGATTTCAGGATAAAGCATATTTTGGGCCGCATAGATGGCCACGTGGCTGTAACAGCACACGAAAACTCGGTCTTTGGCTGCCATCTGGTGGTTTGTTGAGATTTTTTATTACAACGAATCTGGGTGGTTGAGACTTGGTCAACTTGCCATGTGCCCTCAGACAGTAAATGAAGGGCTGCATAAAGCTTGGGGCATTTTGGACCGCATAGGTCTTCTTTGTCTTTTAATGCTCGGCCGTGCTGGGCCGCATAAGACTCATGCGGCTCAGGTCGCAGTCTCCCTTAGCCACGTGTCTCACCAGCAGTTCCACCAGTCCGCATAAAGTTTAAAGACTTTTTGTGACGCATAGATCCTGCATCCTGGACCACATAAGGCTTATGCGGCTCTGGTCGCAGTCCTTCTGGCCGCATGACACCCCCTATGGACCATGCCTCAGACCGCATGAACTCTCAGGCACGTGGGCCCTATGTCTGGTGATATGACACTTCTTTGTCTTTTTTGAAAGGTCATGTCTTATCTTTATCTTTTCAGGATGTGTCAGAGTTGTCAGCTTCGTCAGAGGCGTCAGCTTTGTTAGAGGTGTCAGCTTTGTTAGAGGGACTCCTGCGGTTGATCAGCATGGCCGCATAAGTAGCTCTTCCTTCTGCAGCTCGAATCAATCTGTTTGAGACGACAATAATGGGCCGCATGGATTTTGAGGCATTTTTGGACCACAGAGTTTGTCATGCGGTTCTTCCTTCTGCGGACCAATTTAACTTGGCCCAGAGCACTCATGCGGTCAGCTTTTTTCTGTAATGTGATCCGCATGAACCCCATCTTTTCCATGATTCTACAAGATCCCCTTCAAAGTTTTTAAATTGCAAATTTGGAATACTTTGAATAAGAAGCATGGAGATATGTCAAGCCGCAGGGAGGCTTCGAGCCATGGGGAGACTTCGAGCCGCAGGAAGATCCCATCCAGGCCGTCTAGCTGTCACTGCTGCATTTAATGCTCAGATTCGGTTTTGGATTTGGGGCTACCTTTTTGGTTACAAGGGATAGAATCCCAAGAGTCATCATTATCTCTTAGTGGATACGAGAATCGAAGCGGCGTCTATCGGTTTATGCTCTTTTGAAAACATATAAGTATGGGCATACTGTGGGAAGAGAGCTTCTCTCTTTTCTTTCAATTTCTCCTCCTTCGGCTTCATCATCTTCGTCGTCCTTTCTGCTCCAGTCAGCCATGGCTCCAAAAATTTTCAAGTCGACCGGCGCTGCGGCCAAAGGGAAGGGACTCGCCTCTCCGTCGAGAGCTGCGGACTCTCCTCCCGTTTATCCCGACGTGCAGCCCCCCATTAAGGGTAAGGATGGTGGGAGAATGATGACTTGAATTTAAATGGCCATGTCGCATGCTTTATGCACAGGCCTGTCATGTATCGCCTTTGTGTTTGGCATAATCAGTGTGTGTCCTATCTCACTAGACCGCAGGTATTCTATGTGATGGGGCCACATGGACTGAGCCGCATTAGCGTCACTGAACCGTATGGATGCCTCATGACAGAGCCGTATGAGCGTCACATAACTGAACTGCATGGATGCATCATGACCGAGCCATATGAGCATTATAACTGAACCGCATAAGTGCCTCATGACCGAGCCGCATGAGCATTACATAACTGAACCGCATAAGTGCTTTATGACTGATCCGCATGCACGTCACATAATTAAACCGCATAAGCTCCTCATGACTGAGCTGCATGCACGTCACATAACTGAACCGCATAAGCTCCACCTGACTAGGCCGTATATGCATCTCATGTTTTTAAGCCGCATGCGCACTCCTCACAACTGGATCACATAAACTCCGTCTATCTTGGCCGCATATGCTTGTTTGATTTGAGCTGCATGTGCTCCTCACAACTAGGCCACATAGGTTCTGTTTGGCTAGGCCACATAGCTGAAGAATGAACTTTGTTTTCCGTTAACTATATTCTTCTTTGACCCTTGCAGTGAACTTGCCTACAGCTCCATCTAGGGAGCTCTTGATAGGGTATGATCAGTCTGCTTTGGGTGTGAGATTTGACCATATAGTCGAACGTGTGTCGACTCAGA
>JANAVB010012292.1:0-58961 GCA_029216955.1 Iris pallida | reverse complement strand
CGAAGCTTTTCAAAAACTAGCGTCGCCTCTGACTCGCCTCACCCAGAAGGGAGTTGTATTTGAATGGAGCGACGATTGTGAATCCAGCTTTCAAGAGTTGAAGCAACGGCTCGTCTCAGCTCTAATCCTTGTACTTCCAGACGGTCCAAGGCTTTTAGATATTCAGCGATGCGTCGGGAACTGGCCTCGGGTGCGTACTCATGCAGAGAGACAAAGTCATCTCTATGCTTCATGACAGTTGAAGCAGCACGAGAAAAACTACCGACGCACGACTAGAATTGGCGGCGATCGTCTTTGCGTTGAAGTTATGGCGGCACTACCTCTATGGTGTGGCATGCAGAATCTACACAGATCACAAAAGCCTGAAATACTTATTTACGCAATGGAAACTCAACCTACGACAGCGATGTTGGCTCGAACTCATAAAAGATTATGAGCTAACGATCGAGTATACGCCGGGCAAGGGAAACGTGGTGGCCGACGCACTCAGCAGAATATTTATGGGAACACTGGCCATAAACAAGAAGATACAGCGAGACCTTGAAGTGATGGGTATCGAACTCGAAATTGAGTATCGACACCTGCACCTAGCTCAGCTGAAGTTAGGATCGAGCCTGCTTAGCAAGATAAAGACCGCACGGGAGGACGACTCATTCCTGAAGAAAATACGCGAGCTGATTTCAACGGGAATGGCGACTGACTTTGCGGAAGACAGAGACGGCACGATACGACTAAAGGGAAGGCTTTGCGTTCCTGAAACTGCCGAACTCAGAAAGAAATTCTGACGGAGGCACATTATGCGAAGTACTCGTTACATCCTGGAAGCACCAAGATGTACAAGGACTTACGCACAGGCTTTTGGTGGCACGGCATGAAGAAAGACGTAGCTACGTTCGTATCGCAATGCATGGCGTGTCAGCAGGTGAAGGGAGAACACCAACGGCCAGACGGAGAGCTGCAGAACATTGCCATTCCCGAGTGGAAGTGGGACAATATCTCGATGGATTTCATTATGGGATTTCCGAAGACGCCGCGCGGGAATGACGCAATTTGGGTCATTGTTGATAGATTGACCAAGTCGGCTCACTTCATCGCAATTAAAGTAGGATGGAGCGTCGATCGGTTAGCACAAATCTACGTCGATGAGATTGTTCGACTGCACGGGTTACCGGCCTCAATAATTTCGGACAGAGACGGGCGATTCCTATCGCGTTTCTGGACGAGCCTCCAAGCGGCGATAGGGACCAAATTGAACTTTAGTTCGGCGTACCATCCCCAAACAGGCGGTCAGACGGAGAGAGTCAATACGATCTTAGAAGATATGTTGCATTTGTGTGCAATCGGCCTAAAGACTAGTTGGGATACGCATTTGCCGCTTGCGGAGTTTGCGTATAACAACAGTTATCAATCGAGTATTCAGATGGCTCCATACGAAGTGCTCTACGGGAGGAAGTGTCGTTCGCCGATATGTTGGGATGAAGTCGGAGAGCGACAGGGCTTGCACCGGAACTGGTGGAGTAGGCCGTCGAAAATGTCTGCTTAATTCGAGATAGACTCCGCATCGCACAAAGTCAACAAAAGAGCTACACAGATCTTCGTCGATGACCGCTAGAGTTCTTGGTCGGGGACCATGTGTTTCTGAAAGTAACGCCCATGCGCGGTATGATACGGTTCGGCGTTAAAGGCAAGTTGAGCCCGAGATTTGTAGGCCCCTTCGAGATCATTGAGCGAGTTGCTACGGTTGCTTATCAGATCGTACTACCTCCTGCCTTAGCTGATGTGCACGATGTTTTCCATGTTTCAGAACTTTGAAAATACGTGCACGATCTTAGTCATGTGGTTAGCTTCGATCAGTTGGAGCTACGTACTGACTTGTCTTACTCGGAGGAGCCTATTCAAATTTTGGATCACAAAGAGAAAGTGCTACGCAATCGATCGATGTCCTTGGTCCGCGTGCTTTGGTGGAACCATTCAGTCGAGGAGTCGACGTGGAAGATGGAGGCGGGAGATGAAAGAGAAGTACCCCGCGTTGTTTGTCTAAATTAAGGTCAGACCCTTGTTCTTAGGTTTCGGGACGAAACTTTTTCTTAGTGGTATATGTAGCGCCCCGCTTTCGATAGGCGACGGAACTTCATAATATGCTTGCGCCGAGTCAGATCGGCCGGGAACTTAGGTGGCCATCTGACTCGATCGCTAAGCTTGGTAACGATAACGCCTTGCGGCATCGATTCAAATTGATTTGGACGGAAGTTACGAGAATCGATCCAACTAATGGAACGACTTCTGTTGGAATAAGTCCTAGATGCAGCGGGCTGCGTCTCGGCGAGTGAGCTCTCTATAAGAGTCCCTTCGACGGGACCGGACCGATGTATGGTTTTCTTGGAGCTTTGCCGCTGGGCTTGATGAAGTGCTTTCGTGTTGTTTTCATGGATGCAATTACAATTTCGATACAAGGGGAAAAGAAGGAATTCTAACAAAGCGTTGGTGTCATTGCAGGAGCTCGCGTAACTAAGGATTGACGTTGCGTAGCGCTTGGACGATCGGCACGAAGCAAAGTAATCGGTGGGTGATTCGACCCTTCTTTCTACTATGTCCCGCAAATTTATTCCTTGCTTCGAATTCATTCAAATCGAACGATGCCAAGTTAATTGTATGCCAATCCCCTAAGGTCAAGAACTCGGGAAAAATGTATTGATTTTGAGTAATCTACTCTGAAAAATACAAGTTTCTCACATAAACGAAAAAGTTTAAGGTTCTAGTAAAAAGATAGACTATTTCACGTGCTGCAAAATAATGTGAAACGTCGATCATGAGTTATGATGCCTCGGACAATTTGGTGCCCACGGGATGCTAAATCGGTGTACGGCTTTAGAGAAAATTAATCGTTGTATGAGTTGCGAGAAATGATAATACCGTTCGATACTATCCGTGCTATGCGAAACTGTTTGCATATATAAAATTGTTCGCACATAAGCATGGTCATGGACAGCTTGTGCACAAGTTCGTTTTCCTCGAAACGGTATCTGGGGCATCGGAACCGATTCGTCCTAGGGGGAATAATTTATCGTGCTTCGGCGCAAGGCATGCCGGACCTTCAGTAAGGCTTACAACCTAGGCTGAAAGGGTAGCATCGCATGCCAACTTCGATTAAGTCCCTAGTGGTGCGTAGCACCAATGACCGCATATAAGATAGTTGTATGCTCACCTATTGTCTTATGCAGGTATAAATATTATCTCTATTTTCATGCAGGGACGAGCACGACCGTGGTAAGAAATATGATAAACTGCGATGTTATACTGTATGCTTTATTACTCAAAGACGGCTATCGAATATGAACTGAATTCATTTAGTTCAAATAGAAAGACAACTCTAAAGCATGCCTATCCTAACAATCAGAGTCGGTTTAGACGAGTTGGTTCGTCTCGTCCACTTAGCAAGTGTGCTAATCCCCTCCCCCAATTTCCCCAGGTGCGGCGGGCGCTCCAACCTAAAACGAAGCTGAAGTACGGAGAGGCGTTTTGAAGCTCTTCCTATGCTGAAGTATTTTGAAGCCAATTGAAGTCGACGGATTATGTATAAAGGGGCGAATGTATGGAACGGCAAGCGTCGTTCAGGCAACTTGTTGAATGTATTTTCTTTATGTTTTCAATCAATGTAGCCGCAACGGCATCCAATGTAATCACGACTTGCACTTCGTTGCAAGCTATGAATGAAAAATATTTCTATCTTCCTATACCGCGTCTTAAATTCTGATGTGATTTATAAAGTTTTAACTTGGCATATTAATATCAAAAGCAACGTAACGTTCTGCCTTGTACGAGTGCAATTCCAGACTCGTACGGCATCACGCCTTAGCTAGGACGATCAAATCGGCAAAATTAACATCGGGGACGAACGTTGCCGACTGGGGCGTGACAACAATAGTCTGGCAGGCTTGACACAAATAGAAATTTACGACTCAGCTGTTGAAAATCTCTTCATATGTTGTGCCTTAGAGTTGGTTACCTCGTCGATAACTCTTGTGTACTATGGACGAGTAGATCATTCTATTTTATCGACTGTGTCTTTGTACACACTCGTTTTCCAGTTATTGAGGAACGATCCTCGACTTGACATATAACTACCATATTCTGTTATGTCGTGCCTTATTCTTTATTAACAAGAGTCGAGGTACAATATCCAGACTTTGAAATCCTTCTAACCTCATTATTCCTAAAACCATGTCTAGCTTCTAAGGTGACTACACTGTAAGTCTTCTAAAATTTTAGGATATACGAGAATTACCGATTGATTAGAATAATTCCATTAGGATGATAATTGGTGCCCCATGGACTCCCACTTTTCATTTAGATCATTTTGTGTCCCCGGCCGTGTCATTATTATTCGGAGCACGAGACCAGCTGTTACCTTCCAACAAATTTCATATGTAAGATCTAGGCAAGTCCACCTTCATCTAGGTGTATTATGTCCCCCTCAAACCCGTCCCCTTGTACTCTATTTTTGTGGTACGACTTTCAGGTCAAAAGGACTAGCTATAACCCTTACCATAATACCGGTATACTTTTCGACTTCCATTAGAGCCTCAACCTCGACTTAATTCATTCGACCCAATATATGGTTGTGATTTACCCGAAGCCCACTACGCACATGCCACTAGTATGCCCCCAATTGAGGTCTCATGTGCTACGTAAATACAAAAGTCACTGAAGGCGCATTTTGGGTTTGAGAGACCTAGCTAACCAACTTGACTGACAACTAGTTCAACCACTTGGGTTGAAACCTATTTTAGGTTATCCTAACCTAGTAGAAATAGTTTATCTTGGAATCATATTCGGTTAATATAGATTGAAATCCAAGGTTCATCCAACCAACGAGTGATGTCCAGATAGGGAACCCATTAAGCCCAGTAAAACTCATCCATGCATAACACCACATTTGGATTATAAAACCGAACTATTTGAAATAGGTCCCTATACCTATTAGGTAGCCTCCACCTCTTAGAATGTGAAGTCATTCGTAGCCCTTATTCCATCTACCTGGAAGTCGAGATACGATCTTGTATTGCATTATATCCTTTGCTCGTGTGCTTAAATAATCACGGAAAAGATCACAATCTTGATTTCTTAAATTTTGTTCTATTATAAAACCTTGTTTAGATTAATTTCGAGAACAGAATTTTTGTATTGCATGGATTGCAAGACCCTATATGAAGTGAAGGGTTCTTCGATTTAGCAAGTGACTGGAATAGAGTAGCCCAATCTAGCAAATAAGTCAATGGTTCATAAACTTTCTTTCTATCTACATCATTGGAAACTCTCTACTGCTCTGAAACTTCATATTTGCTCTCGATTATTCTTTTTATCTTCCTGTCCTTCCTATTTTAGAGCGACGAATGGTCATACTTATTAGAATTTATCAATATTTCTTAGCTACTTGTGTGAATTTGTTGCTTGTTAAATTCTGGATTGCTTGATAGATAGGAGAGGATTATAGATGCCATATGTAGTAGATACCTATTGGTTGGATTGTTAGCAACTAGTTAGATGATTATAAGATTTTAGTATTGAGGAGTAGTGAGACCGAAGGTGGGTAGAAGTCCTAGCGGTTATGTAGTAAAAAAATGGCTATGAGGAGGATATAAACTATTTGAGGAATTAGAATTTAAGGAGATTAAGGATTAAGGTAGACTTTCTTTTTGAAGTTTTAGGAATAGTTATGAATTAGAATTTCGAGGACAAAATTGTTTTAAGGTGGGTAGATTTGTAGCTCCCCTTCCCAGAAGTTTTAAAATAATTTTACTATTATTTATTTTATTTGAATGGTGATTTTTAGATTTTATGAATAATTATTTTGTTTATTATTACGGTAGATGACTTTAGCCACGGTGTAGTTTTGAGGTACAAGACGGCTAGGAATCATGGCACGGATAGTGCAGTGGCGTGCTTTGACTAGTGTATTAGCCCTGGTAGGGAAGAACTGTCCATAAGTGTGTCCTAATTAGGTAAACCAGGCCAAGTTGTGATATGACCATTATAAATAGTTTAATTATTTATTATTATTAATTATTTGACGTTTAAGTGATCCGGTTGTACCAAACTAGTCTGTACTTGACCCGAACCAAACCCGAGCCCAAGTAATGTTGTAGAGCGACCAAAGACGTTCACGACCATAGATGTGTTGTAGGAATGTGCGTACTTCATAATTTGTGTAGTGGTCTAGTAAATATTATATATATATAATAATTGTCATATAGAAATATCAATAAATGTTTATTTGATAATTATAGTGAATATTTCCTTAAACATATATTTTAGATGTGGGATTCATGTAGGCTTTATATATATATGTATTTGTGCAAACATATAAGCATATCGTGATATACCAAAATTAGGCTATATATATATATATCTATATATATATATATATATATTATATTATATATATATATATATATATATATATAATATATATATAACATAGGCGCAAAATGCCGAAGCGTATACAAGTAAGCGCCCGGGGCGACCAAAAACTGAAAACATGAGGCGCGGAGTGCACACGCAACCCTACAAGAAGGGGGGAAGAAGCGGCCTAGGCCAGGGTCTCCCAGAACAAGTTGGAGGCATGAGAGCAGCGCCTCCTCACTTTGAAGCATTGTCTGATGACTTCTCTGAACAGCTGCGGAGGGGGAAGTTGGTGACCTTCGTAACGGAACTTGTTCCTGTTCTTCCAAAGAACCCAGATTCCAGCGGCTGCTACGATCTGGTGCCCGTGGGAACGGGACCAGGAGGCCAAGAGAACATAGAAGCCCCCGGACGGTTGATCCATAAACCTCTGATGAAGTTCGGCCCAAATGCCTGCGGCCAGCCCCCGAGAGAAGGACGTGCTCGGCGGATTCCATATTGTGCTCCTCACAGCAGTGGCATCTGGAGGCGAAGCTGAATCCCCAAGATCTGATAATGTCGTCCGTCGGTATCTTGCGGCGAAGAGCTCGCCAGATGAGGATGGACCATTTGATGGGAATGCAAGCCTGCCAAAACTTGGCATTTACCATGTTCGGCATCCCGCTGCCTCTGGCAATACGTCTGGCGGAAGCCAGACTGAATATCCCGCTAGGGCTAGGGGACCATCTCCAAGTGTCGGGCGTGTCGGAGATTCGCAAATTCGCAGCACGAAGACTGGTGGCCGCCGGAAGACCAAGCCAGTCGTTGACCTTCCCCAATTCCAATCGGGACTGCCCTCCCAAAGGTCTCTGATGGTGCACCCCTGAGGAGTAAGAATATTGGGCTGAATGATATCTGCTCCTAACCACCGCTCCCGGCAGGCCAGGGAGCTGCCGTCCCCAACTGGAGACGGATCAGAGGTTCCGCGGTGATACGGCCCCGAGTGATTCATCGCCAAGAGGATGAGGATCTGTTGTTAGTGTTAGCCTCCGACAGATGGGAGAATCTGGAGTATCTAGCTCTCATAAACTTCGTCCATAAGAGGTCTCGGTTCGTAGCTTCCACCAAAGTTTAAAGGAGCAAGCATCCACGATGTGGGCGAGTCTGCAGAAACCTAACCCTCCTTCTCCAGTGGGTTTGGCCATCGACTCCCAACCGGCCCAGTGATGTTTATCTATGCCGTCGCTCTGACCCCAGAAAAACTTGGCGAAGAGAGCTTCAAGAGCAAGGAGCACCTTCTTAGGGGGGGAACAGACGGCCAGAATGTACATCGGGATGGACGATAAACGTGTTTAATGAAATATATATATATATATATATATATATCTATATAATATATATATATATATATATGTATGTAAAAATATATATATATATATATATATATATATATATATATATATATATAATTATATATATATATATATATATATATATATATAATGTATGTAAAATATATATATATATATATATATATATATATATATATATATATATATAGATATATATATATATATAATGTATGATGTATGTATGTAGTATGTATATATTAGTATATAAATATATTAGTATATAAATGAATAATTCTATATTATAAATACTGATTATATTTAAAATAATATATATATATATATAATATATATATATATATATATATATATATATATATATATATATATATATATATATATAGAAAAGAAAACAAACAAAAAGTAGCAAAACAAAGTAGTAATAGCAATCCCAATCCCAATCCCAGCCCAACCCAACAGAACACCCCCGCGTTCTTGTTAACCGATGATATATAGAGAGAAAGATCGGGAGGGAGGAACCTAAACCCTAATCTTCAATACCAGAGCCATGCCACCTCCCTCCTCCATCAGTGGCGACCCTGCCCCGGCCACTGCACGTCTCCGCACGCGCGCCGCGGCCAGGCACAGGGATCCCCGCGCACTGAACAGAAACGACAGCAGCAGCAACACATCTTCGCGGTACGTTTACTTTTCGATCGTTTAATGAAATTCGTTTTCGTAAAATTCTACGTGAAGCCCAGTTGACACTCTTGAAACTGTAGTAGATGGATCCTCAGTTAGACAACCAATATGTCCAAAAAATCGACGTAAAAGTCGACAAAAATTTGTTTGTAAACAGAGCTACCACTATCCTAAGACCCCAACTTGGAAGACAAATTCGATGGACCTATCGAGAAACCTAGCAATCTATTTGAATAGACCTATAGAAAACCTATAGGAGATGGAAACCTAATTATTAGTTTTATTTCTATGGGTTTAAGCAGTGAGATAAATCGACTTGAAAATAGAGAAAAACATAAAAACTATTTTCGAAAACTTTAAAAAAAACCTCGATACGACGTGCGTACCGCCAATCCGGGCGACGTGGTCGCGAACCGAAAGCATCGAAAGGTGTGTATCCGTCAAAATTTACCGTATCGACCTCTGTGCAAATTTCCTAATTACATTATGCACGTTCGTTAGATCGAAACAAAACTTGTGCCAATAAGACCTTACCATTTTTTTAGTCCGGTATGCCAAGTTTGGTTCGATTCTGAGACAGTTGATCGGATCGCCATTTTACGGGCCCCACGATCCGATTCAACGGACGATTTTATGCACGACCTGCCGGAATCCAACTTTGGACTTACGGTTGGGTTCGTATCATCAAAACTAATCCGTAGACATATAGTTTGACGACTTTAGAGACCATTGACTTTGGCATGCTTTTCGGTGCAAAGCGAGTCCAACAACGAACATCGTTTTGACCCAAAATTATCGTTTTGTCTCTGTGTACAGAATTGGACTAAAGGACAGGCAATCCTAGCTAATTTGACTATTCTGAAAATATTGGTAATATTTATTTCATCATCCGAAGATTTTTTGTATGTGTTGACTTTAGCGACTCATCTGAGTGGTTGTACTATCGGTTTTACCAGCAAAGGACCTCAGGCAAGTATACTTTCTGATTGCTTTCGATTCATAGTAGTCTTTCCATTTCATGTTTATGTATATGTTACCTTTCTTGTTGACACATTGTTACACAAATTAGTGTCATGGATCTCTACATACATTATTTCTTGAAGCTTCGGCCGTACGTCGAAGACTTTCTCTGTGACTCCACTTTTGAAGGCTCTCGACAGTCCAAGGAAGATGACTCAGTGTCCCTCCCATCCAGGTCACTGGAGTACTTTGTTGTATATTGAGGGATGGTACAATGTATGGAACGACTATCTCATCGGCACTCTTTTGTAATCGAGTCATGTTGTAGCCCCTGCGGCAATGAGTCTTGTATTGGAGTCTGTAAAAAGATGTTCATTATCAATAAAGATCAAGTTTTTTACTTATTGTGTGAATCAATTTGTTTGCGTACTTCTTAGATCTCGTGTCTCGGATTACCTTATGACTATGCCTTGTGCGATCGTAAATTAGGTTCGTACGGCATCACGCCCGGGAGACGACTATCGATTCGACGGAATCGGGGCACGGCATAATGGTATCAGAGCACGGCTTTACGTCCTTGCCTCCAGTGTCGAGTTCTAGTCTCAAAATCGTTGACCTCGTGTCGATGAGATGAGTTGTTCCATACGCTGAACCCAGGACGTTTTTTGAAACTAACGAGAGTTGTCTTTCTTTTCCCTGCAGTTGCGGGAGCACGGACAGAGGATGAGGCGAGCGCTTCCAGCGGCTCGAGTACTTCCAAACCCGAGCATTCCGTCAACCCAACGGAAATGATGCCTACCGTGGCTGGACCTTTCGACGACCCGATGCAACGTATGCTGCAAATACAACAACGTCAAAATGAGCTCCATCGTCAGCAAACGGAGGCTCGTTAGACTCAATTTGAGAATCGGTTCGAGGCTCAATTCAAGCTGCAGCAGCAGCAGCTGAATACCCTCCAGCAAATCGTACAGTCGGTCCGTGGGCAACAACAACAATTCAACGATGAACCTGCCGTGACCCAGCCTGCGGTTCGATCCAACGAAGCCGAACCAGAGGCGTCTGTGCTCTCACCTGCGGCACTAAGAAGTTCTACCTTCGATGTATCAAAATTCACAAAAAACTGTCGTACTTCCTTCAACGGTACAGAAGATCCCTTGGTGGCGATCGACTGGTTGGAGGATCTGGAAGAAAAGTTCGAGCGTCTGGGTGTCGAGGACTCAAAGAAAGTCGTGTGTGCTTAACTTACTCTTCGAATGAACGCGCACGATTGGTGGGCTGTACAGAAGCGGGCTATTCGGCGTGAAGACGAAACGGCGACGATCTCTTGGGCTACATTCAGAAATGCATTCGAGACCGAGTATCTTTCTACAGCCATATGACAGGAGAAGGAAATTAAATTTATGCAGTTAAGACAAAGGAATATGACAGTGCGACAGTATGCGACTAAATTCAACAAACTAGCTAAATTTATTGGAGACTATCTGCCTACCACTGCAAGTCGAGCTCGACGATTTGAAGTGGGCCTGCGTTCCACCATCCGTGCTCATGTTTCGGTAGGTGAATACAAAACTATGGGCGAGACACTCAACCATGCCCTCCGTATGGAGTTCGAGTATCCTCCTGCTGCTACCGGCGCTATTCACTTTAATAACGAATGCCATAGTAACGCGGGAGGCAACAACGCACACAAGCGTCAAAACCGCGGCAACGGAGGCGGTAACCAGACAAAGGATCGAGTAGTCTGCGAGTTCTGTCACAAGGAAGGGCACATGGCCATTGGCCATCGAGTGCCGATTGAAGAACGGAGCATGTTTTGTGTGCGGCAAAACAAATCACATCACAAGGAACTGCCCGGAAGCTAGGCCGAACGAACGCCCCCAACAACACCATCAGAACCGAAGCCAAGCACCTTGGGCTCCATCGACCGCACAACCGAATGTCCAGGACCATCGCCCCAACGCTCAGGGCCGCGTCTACGCCATGACTCGCGATGAAGCGTTCGTATCTGATACAGTCGTGAAATGTATACTGCAATTCAATAATAAACCTGCTCGTGTATTGTTTGATTCAGGTGCCACGCATAGTTTTATATCGGCGGAGTTTGTCATCGAGCACAAATTCTCCCTGATACCGCTAGGCCTCGATCTCACTGTTAACGTACCGTTGGGTATGCCACTACTTGTAAATTTAGTCTGCGGAGACGGAATCATCTGTATAGGTGGTCAAAAGATCAGTCTCGATGCGATAGTTCTAAATATTAAGGACAACGACATCATTCTGGGGATGGATTGGCTCGGTTCGTGCAACATAATCATAGACTATGCTGAAATGAGGGTTACGTTCTGCATACCTGGAGTGCCTGAATTCTGCTACTCGTGTGGTGAGGTGTTGCTGACCTGCATGGTGATCTCTACGATATCTGCTCGACGGATGCTGCATTCCGGGGGCGAAGGCTATCTAGCTTCCATTCGAGACATACGACAGGATGGTACAAACGCAGGTCAGATCGACATTGTGGCAGAATTCCCCGATGTGTTCCCGGATGAGCTGTCCGGCATGTCACCGATCGAAAGATTGAGTTAACTATCGGTACATTCCCGACACTCAACCGATCTCGAAAGTCCCGTACAGAATGGCCCCTGCAGAGCTTAAAGAACTCAAGGTACAGTTACAAGAGTCGCTCGTTAAGGGATTCATCCGACCCAGCGTCTCGCCATGGGAAGCGTCCGTGCTATTTATCAAGAAGAAAGATGGCTCTATGCGTCTTTGTATAGACTACCGCGAGCTGAATAAAGCCACCATCCGGAACAAATACCCCTGCCCCGCATAGACGATCTATTTGATCAGCTTCAAGGAGCTACGATATTCTCTAAAATTGATCTGCGCTCGGGTTACCATCAACTCAAGGTCAAGCCGGATGATATGCCAAAGTCTGTCTTTCGTACTCGTTATGGCCATTACGAATTCCTGGTGATGCCGTTCGGCCGACGAACGCCCCTGCCGCTTTCATGGATTTGATGAATCGGGTATTCCGACTATTCCTCGACAAGTTCGTAGTAGTCTTTATCGATGACATACACGTCTACTCGAAGAGAGAAAGCAGCAACACACTGAGCATCTACGGACCGTGCTTCAGACCCTTTGAGAAAATCAGTTGTATGCGAAGCGAAGCAAATATGAATTCTGGCTGAGTAGCGTCGCCTTCCTCAGAACATCATTTCAGCTGAAGGCATTGCGATCGACCCAAAGAAAGTTGAAGCCGTTGTTGATTGGAAGCGACCAACGTCCGTCATTCGAAGTGTCCTTGGCTTAGCGGGATACTACCGACGCTTCGTGAAAGACTTCGCGAAGATCGCATCGCCTCTGACGCCTCACCCAGAAAGGAGTCGCATTCGAATGGTCAGACGATTATGAAGCTTCATTCCAAGAATTAAAGCGACGACTCATCTCGGCCCCGATACTCGTACTTTCAGAAGGGACTGAGGGTTTCCAGATATTCAACGACGCGTCCGGTTGGTGGGCTTGGGTGTGTGTGATGCAACAGAACAAGGTGATATCTTTTGCTTCCCGACAGCTAAAGCCATACGAGAAGAACTACTCTACTCATGACCTGGAGTTAGCGACGATTGTGTTCGCGTTGAAATTGTGGTGTCACTATCGCTATGGCGTAACGTGGAGCTATACGATCACAAGAGCCTTAAGTATCTATTCACGCAGAGGAAACTGAACTTGCGGCAAAGGCGCTGGCTTGAACTGATCAAGGATTACGACTTGACTATCAACTATACGCCAGAAAAGGGAAATGTTGTAGCGGACGCTCTGAGTCGAAAATACATAGCTTCGCTATCCATCGACCGCAGACTGCTACGCGACCTAGAAGAGATGGGCATCGAACTCCGAGTTAGATTCCAGAATGTGCAGTTAGAAAAGTTGTAGTTAGAGCCGAGCTTGCTTGAAAAGATCAAGACCGCTCAGAAGGACGATCCGTACCTAAAAAAAATGCGAGAGCTAATCTCGACGGACAGGACGACCGACTTTGCGGAAGACGAAACCGGCATGCTTCGATTGAAGGGTAGGCAATACGTTCCGGATGATTCAGAACTTAGAAATGAGATATTGTCAGAAGCGTACTACACAAAGTACACCTTGCATCCCAGCAGCACGAAGATGTACAAGGACCTCCGTACAAACTTTTGGTGGCACGGGATAAAAAAAGATGTGGCACTTTTCATGTCGTAGTGCATGGTCTGTCAGCAGGTTAAAGCTGAGCACCAGAGACCGGGTGGGAAGATACAGAATCTGGCGATTCTGGAATGGAAGTGGCAGCACATGTGCATGGATTTTATTGTTAGTCTGTCGAAGACGCCGCGGGAAAATGATGCCATCTGGGTCATCGTAGATCGATTAACCAAGTTAGTGCACTTTATTGCCATCAAAGTTACTTGGAGCATTGATCACCTGGCGCAGATATATCTTGATGAGGTAGTACGGTTGCACGGAGTTCCAGTATCCATCGTCTCTGATCGGGATTTACGGTTCATGTCATGATTCTAGAGTAGCCATCAGTCGGCGCTGGGTACCAAGTTGCAGTTCAGCTTACCATCCTCAGACCGACGGCCAAACAGAGCGCGTCAATCAGATTCTCGAAGACATGCTACGACTCTGCGCAATTGACTTCAAATCAAGCTGGGACAATCATCTACCTCTGGCCGAATTTGCATACAATAATAGCTATCAACCCAGCATTCAAATGACACCATATAAAGTCTTGTACGGACACAAGTACCGGTCACCCATTTGCTGGGACGAAGTCGAAGAGCGGCAGATTCTCGGCCCGTAACTGGTGGAACAGACCGTGCAAAAAATTTCGCTCATTCGGAAAAGACTAAAGACTGTACAGAGTTGTCAGAAATGCTATGCGGACGTTCATCGTCGACCCCTCGAGTTTCAAAAAGGCGATCACGTATTTCTCAAGGTGTCTCCCATGCGAGGAGTTACTCGGTTCGGCACGAAAGGAAAGTTGAGCTTGAGATTCGTTGGGCCGTTCGAAATACTAGAACGGGTCGCCCCAGTGGCCTATAAAATTGCCCTACCGCCGGTGCTTGAAAAAAAAAAGTCTTCCATGTCTCTCAACTGTGGAAGAACGAGCACGACCGGAGCCACGTGGTAGATTTTGGCCAGCTGGAGCTAAAGTCCGACTTATCCTTCGTTGAAGAGCCAGTTCAAATCTTAGAACGCAGGGATAAGCTGCTGCAAAATCGAGCGATCCCTCTCGTCCGCGTCCTCTGGAGGAACCATTCGGTCGAAGAGTCGACGTGGGAGCTTGAATCGGAAATGAATGAAGGAGAAATTTTCTTCGTTGTTCTCGTAGGGTAGGTTCTATCCTTAAAGTTTCGAGGAGGAAAATTGTATTAGTTGGTTATTGGTGTAGTACCCGTCCCTGCATCGTGCCCCATTTTTGCCCACGGGGTGCACGAGAAATGAACACTGTCGCTATCGATTCGGTCGGGACTGATAGGTCAGAATCGGCGAGTCGATCGAACGGAACGGTTGAATTAAGATCCATTCACGTTAGGAATAGATCTTCGGAACCAAGTCCCATATTCAGCGGATGCACCTCTGGATTGGCTGCGGCTGAGTCGGAGGAACTCCCGTTGCTCTGGTTTCATACCGCACTTGATTGGCTTTGGCTTTGTTTTTTCGTTAAATGTTTTCGATGGGTTTTCGTGACGCATTTTCGAGCTTCGCATTCATATCGAATATCCTTGAATTATACAGTGTTAAGGTGAGTGGCTGACTCCTTTACCTCGTCCCTCTACTTCAAAACTCAATATGTAAAGTAAAATAAATGCTATCATATAGTTTAGAATCAAAGAAATCGTAGCACGATTCTTCACAAAACACTGTTATCAATGCTGGTATTGAAAATAAAAAACATGTTCCTCATGCAAATCCACTTAGCCTATGCAAAAATGAATGAATCGATTAATGTTTATTGCAACGATACTGCTAAGTAAGCAAAACGGTCATTGGACAACTTGTCGACAAGGTGTAGTTTCCTCGAACGGTTGCCTAGGCCAAGGGACCGATTCGGTCCGGGAGGAACAAGAATAGTAAGCGCCAGCCCTTCATCGGTGTGGGTTATTCGAAAACTTTTGCACAGGGCTCGCTACCCGCCGCGAAAGGGTCGCCGTCTAACCCGGCTATAGTCCGCGATAGTTTGACAGTGCCAGTGGCCTTCACACCCTTCCACGGCTTAACAAATGCACGGGACACGGGATGAATATGATAGTTGCTTAATGTTATACAATTTCATATGCTTTCCTCAAACATGTTAACATGCAAATCGATCAGGATGGTTAGAAAGATTATTGAATTAGCTAGCTAACACGTTTACGAAACATTCTTGAATCAAATGCAGAGCTTGGATTTTAATTAGCCAATGGCCAGTACATGTGATCGTACTGATCCTCGCTCTTTACAGGTCCCGCGAACCAGGAAGGACGCGCCAGCTAGCTCGGCGGCGTTCGTAATTTTGAAGCTTCGGCCGTACGTCGAAGACTTTCTCTGCGACTCTACTTTTGAACGCTCTCGACAGTCCAAGGAAGATGACTCAGCATCCCTCCCATCCAGGTCACTGGAGTACTTTGTTGTATATTGAAGGATGTGTAAAATGTATGGAACGGCTATCTCATCGGCACTTTTGTAATCGAGTCATGTTGTAGCCCGTACGACAATGAGTCTTGTATTGGAGTCTGTAAAAAGATGTTCATTATCAATAAAGATCAAGTTTCCTTTACTTATTGTGTGAATCAATTTGTCTGCGTACTCTCTTGGATCTCGTGTCTCAGATTACCTTATGACTATGCCTTGTGCGATCGTAAATTAGGTTCGCACGGCATCACGCCCGGGGGACGACTATCGATTCGACGGAATCAGGGCATGACAAATATCCAGAACTATCCTCCGTGTCTTTCATGGAGAATAGCAGCTGCACATGACACGTATATGGTGTCGAATTTACCTCCTAGCCGTTCACATGTCGAAACTGATATTTCAAATCACATAGATAGTTGTATTTTATTTGTTTTCCTTGTCTTCTTCACCACTTGCCATATCATCAGTTACTTTCTAGTTTTTATCTCTCATATGTTATTCTCATGTCTTGTTAACTCTTGTGTTTTTGCATTGCCATCGGTTTGTGTGCTTGTTCCATTCCTGACTGAAAACCAATATTTTTTATGTTTAGCTGTGGCTTCACTTAGCGTAGGAAATACGGGTGTACTTGCAGACCAAATCAGGACTTTCGATAGATGTTGTAGCCATTTCAAATATGTAAGAATTTTGTATTTTCTTTTAAATATAAATGTTGTAAATCTTGTAACTGTTGTAATAAATCTTAGAAATATGAATGAACAATAATGTTGTTATTTTGTGAATTTGAGCATCATGGCCGTGACAGCGTTCTACCGCCGACTCTGCGGCGTAGGCTGGCTTGGACACGTCTCGTATCCGAAAAGCAGATATGGGTCGTGACATGAAATGGTACGGCTTCGGTCCCGCATGCACGATGCGGGGCCTAAGCTATTTACATGAATAGTAACTCAGGTTTGATCACATCTATAGTATTTTCCCTCCCAGACACATGTAAACTCAAGGAAACATGATACAAGACAATCTCGTCAAATATCGTGTCAACCAGAAGATACAAGAATGAATAAAAGACATGAAGTAATGGACAAGTCCGAGGAGTATACTTGTCTTGCTCAGGGTGATCGAGAATAGGCAGAAAAACTGTATGTCCTCTTGCTAGTAGGTACAAGTTGGTTAAGTTCTAAACCATTTACAATAATATTAATGAAGGAAAAGCTAACTCATACTCAACTCATTAATTCAAGCTCAACCTGCCTGCACACAGGACTCTATTAAACCTACCTCAATTTTGTGGACAAATGACTGTTGGTTTCTCAAGGAAAAAGCTATAACAGAACTTGGCTAATTACAACCTATACTTAAAATATTTTGCAACTCCAAATATTCGAAGCTGGCTTCCCTCCCATAACAACTCCTGATTGAACTCACCCAAAACACACCAACAACCCACCAACTCCATTTGACAAAATTTATAAAGTATACAATTTATGAAAATTACACTATACTCAATATTCATGACAAAACCCATTAGAACCATCAGCAAAGCTAAGCAAGTTGGCAAAATGCTTCTGTAAGCAACATAGGATCATCAGCTATGGTTTTCCCGTCCACCCTGTACACAGACAACAATCTCAGGTCTGGCCCATGACTTAAACACATGCCATACCAACCCAACTCTTAACAAAAGTCATAGCCTTTGCTTGCAAATGGAAACTCATTCAAAAATATGGAATTTCCAGCTCTTTGTTTATAGCTTCATCCTTCAGGAAAGTAGATGCAGTAAAATAGGATAGAACCAAACCATCCATTTTCCATTTCTCTAATTGCTAAATAACCAAACAATTTGCTTAACCCTCTATATTCCTTCCTCAGTGCAGTGCACATTCAACCATAAAACTGAAAAAAAATAACACAACACCACTTGGCCATAGAGTACAACCAAAGCTTACTGTCCTCATTAATAACCAAAGTAGTTTACTATATAGTAACTCAACCGAAAACACATATTGAATCCAACAGCTATTAAAACATCTACAACTCTATTAGCAAATCCATACGAAACCAAATCATAAAACAACTTCTACTGTACTGAACCCCTTCTTGCTAAAACTCTCAGACTACACATTTAACATAAAGGTCCAAATTAAACACAACTGATTCAAGTGTTTTAGCAACATTTGAAATCGAAATAATGCAGGAACGCACTCAGCTAAATTGGACAAAATGAATTATACAGAAAACTGGATACACATACCAAATATACAACCAAGTAGATAATCCTACAATCAACCGAACTTTCCAACCCGGCCAATTGCTAACTCTGGCTCCTGACAGCCTACTGCAGTGGACACAACAAGAACAACGCTGGCACATATGGACACAATAGCACCCGGACACCGCACACGCAGTCTGGACACGGTCGATCAGCATTGGACATTCTACATGATTGTTCACAAGAGCTGGTACAATCGGACACCATACTGGACACGACCAACCCACCAAAATCCTACCTATCCTGGCCAATATCACACGTACTCAAAGAGCAGCAGTAAAATTCCATAATCAAGGGGAGGATAGCAGGGTACCTGAGGAGAATGTTCGAGGAGGTCAATGCCACATCCTCACGAAATCGGACACGTTCTCTATGTGTCCTGCTTCGATTGCTCTAAATTGTGATTCTTCTAACATAGTTCAATCAACTCAACACTCCTACTATACACCTGCTCACACACTTCTGAAAATTGACTCCAAATTGATTACCAAGAACTCAAATGTTTAACCAAATCAAAGGCAACTACTCACAGATCTGAATGAAATTAAATTTTTACCAGAAATTTAAGGTCCTGGATCAACGACGAACCTCTTCCGATCTTTCCAATGACAGGTCCTCCTGTACGAATCCACTCGACACTAGAAATAAGAGTCGATCAGCAACATCCAGAACTACTCTCTAATTCTTGAGTTCAAAATTGGATCGGTGATGAAGAGGGAGGCTTACGAGGTCTGGATCGAGAACATTGATGACCCAAAGTCACGCCGGTACTTTGCTGAAGGAGGTCGACCGCCGAAAAATGTTTGCCGCTATCGAAACTCGTCCCGCCACCGCCGCTATCATCCTCATCTGAAGAGAATGACGAGACAACCGCCGGATTCTTCTAGTCGACTAGATCGACTGAAAACTACCAAGAAATCCGAGAATCACGTGCATCGAGGAAGGGGACCAGACGTCTGTTGTCGCCTAGCCGCCAGAGGAAGAGCCTATTGCCGTCGCCATCACCTTCGAGCTCACCGGAGAGAATTTAGGGTTAGGGTTTCTACAATTTGGGGGAAGAGAACAGAGAGAGATGAGCTTCTCGAAAATGAGATGAGAGAAAATAATGAGCACATCTCATTTCTCTCTCCTCTCCGAGTTTATGAAGGAGAGGGAAAGAAATAGAAACTTGCAATTTAGGACCCATCAATTTTTTTAATTGCAAATAACTCCAGAAATTGTTAGAGAGGTAGTTATAAATTGTTGAAAAGCAGTTAGAAAAATTGGGGACCACTCTAGGTTAGTTACTCCCAATTAACTAACTAACAATCCTTAAAATACTATTTAAATCTTTCCCAAAAACAGAAATGCTATAAAAAATAATTAAAGAATCACTAAATATTTTTAGAATAATCATAAATTTATAAAATTGGGGAAATTGGGGTTACATGTAGCTAGCCCCAATAACAGCCTATCGAATTCCTGGTTGCCTACCCAACATCAGCTATACCGTGTTTCTCCCATGGCCGGATCGATTCCTGTGGCCCCAGGTTGTCGTCCGAAGAAATATCGCCCTTGTTTACAAGTTGTCCATGACCCACACTTACGATACTTCATCTAGACTCACGTAAATGCATGGCCTAACTTGTGTTATGACTCAAACCCTTTGCATATCATACATCGAAACCATACTTGAGCAAAACGTGTTCGGAACCATGAGACTCCCAAACGAGGAATCGCCTCAGCGATAAACCATCGTGAACTCTCTATTCTTTGAAAACCTAGGAACGACTACAGCATAGCCTTCCTACTTAACTTGAACAAAATGTATTCTTTTGGTGCCATATAGCATGACTAACTTTTAATTGACCCAATCGTGGCTCGTGCCTTAAACTGACTTATGATCTATACGACACTACCACTCAAGTCATACACTATATGATGAGCCTTAAGATCGTAGGACTATGTGGCTATGACAACTACAAAAATCGTAGGACAGTGTCGAGAATGACTTAGTTAGCTCGACATAACTTATTGACTAACTCAATCGTGCAACAACTTAACCCGTGGGACGAGCAAAGGCTATGCCAAGCCTTACATCATAGAAATATGCATTGACACTTAAGGGACATTTTGGCTATGCTAAGAATCGGACATTGGGATAGTGCATGCTTTATCTAGCATTGGACAGTGGCCATGCATCCTTTACCAAGCATTTATATCGTACGATACCTATGGCTATGCTAAGTCCATAGCCTTGTGGCAACTAAAACCAACTCTCCATCTCCCAAGCCGTGGGACGAAGGATCGAGTGTCATTTTAAAAAGCACATCGTACAACACTTTGTTTCACTTAACAAAATGCCTTGAGGAATTGGCTTTTGAAAATAAAACGAAAAAAAGTACAAGAAGTACAAATTTGATTCTGGGAAAGTATTGCTATGGAAGTCTGATTCATAAATGATCACTTTGTTCCTTGGACCATATGATGATGATGAAGATCATTGCTTGAAGTAGAACAACTGAAAGAACTAACTCACCAGAAAGGTATCGACGCACTTGGGCACTGATGGCGAGGCCGAATGCTTTCCTGCTTTGCTTCACTCTATTCTGAAAGAAAGGTTGAAGAAGAATGCTCTAGAGGATCAAAATCTCTAAGTTCTGATCTCTGTATTCTCTCCTGTCTCTGTCCCTTTGTTATAAGAAAAATAAGTCTATTTATAGACTTGGGCCTGTGCGTAAAAACTTAGCAAAAGTTTCATCTTTACGCTAACAACTGCCATCCACGATCGAAGCCAACCTCTGTATATGTTGAGATGTGTTCCATCATTTCAGTAAGAATAGAATGCATGTATACACGTTCTTTGAGAAGAATGGCATGAAAGCCACGTAGGCAGACCATGTTCTAAGCTGGTGGTGGGAAATAGGGCGTAAAAATAGCCCCAATGTACTCTGAGCGTAAAGCAGTAGATTAGGCGTAAAATAGCCTTGACATAGACTTCCCACGTAAAGTGGTTGTTAAATAACCTTGAGCGTAAAGTAGCTCAAATAGACTTTACGCACACGTCAGCTGTCGAGCGTAAAAGCTCGTATAGTCTTCGTGCGTAAAAAAAAAAGCCATAGTGTGAGCGTAAAGTAGCTCAATCCACATACTAAACGACAACATTGGACTCTGTATAAAAAAATCCCTTTGTGATATATGCCATCATTAAGATCTCCATGTCAGAGTTTACATTAAATACGAGATTTGACAGCTTTGTCCAGCGTAAGAGTGGATGATCTGTCCTTGGCGTAAAACCATGGGTATAGACCCGAGCGTAAAATGATCAGCCTACTTTAGGCGTAAAGTGATTAGCTTTGTCTTGGGCGTAAAGAGATTAACCGCTCTGTTTGGTGTAAAACAGATCACTTATGAATGAAATGATCCATCTCTTTGACTCTTTCTCTGAAGCACTTTTTATGCTCCTACAAGACCCCCTTCAAAGTTTTCAAATATCTCCAAAATTTGAAACACTTTGAACAGAAGCATAAAAGTTGAGATTTGATCAGTCAGCGTAAAATTCGGGATACGCAACCGTCATCCGCGTAAAAGCGGGGATATCCAACAGTCGGTGTAATTTTCAATAGTGTCGGTCAACACTCAACCGTCACAATGAATTTCTTTCTCGAGACTTTCGAATGCCTTTTCGTTTTTCCGAGTTATATTAATAATGAGCAGTTTCCAAAGAAGAATATGAATTGTTGGTTTAATTGTATAAATAAGAAGAAATTCTTCACTCTTGTCATTCATCCTCATAGTGACATGGCGCCAAAGAACGAGATTACTAACAAAGAGGCTTCGAGCTCCAGGCTTGATTTTGAGCGAGCATGCAACCTTTTAGAGTGCTTTGGACTGACTCCTGCAGTCTTTAGTCGCATCGATGGTGGTCCCCCAACTGCGTACGAAGGGCCAAGAGATGCTGAAGCATTTCTTAATCTGATGCATCACTCCGGGATTCGCAATATGCACGAACTAGGTACTTTCCTTCGTCAGCCCGACGAGGGAGAGAAAAAATAATGTTTTTTGCGAATCTTTTATCTGTAGGG
The DNA here is from genome assembly GCA_029216955.1 of Iris pallida. Classification (NCBI taxonomy): domain Eukaryota; kingdom Viridiplantae; phylum Streptophyta; class Magnoliopsida; order Asparagales; family Iridaceae; genus Iris; species Iris pallida. The sequence continues at coordinate 36,579 of JANAVB010012292.1, read as the reverse complement.
GGCACTCCCCCCTTTTTAAAAAAAGTCTGATGTTAATCTCATCTGTTGGTATATAAAACTGTTCAGCACTTATTTTGACTGCTTCTATGGTTGTTAATTCCCAAGAAACAAACTAACACGTGGCATCTGTCTTGTGGTTACGAGAGCCTTTAAATAGGATCTTCTCCCGAAATAGACTCATACCAACCAATTTCTTCAGCCTTTATAAATAGCCGAGAATGTTTCATATATTCTCATTCTCGTTCCTCTGAAGATAACTTTCTGCAATGTCGTTCTCCAACAAGTGACAAATGGCAAAGCTGTCCAACGGTGTTCCTTTGTACTCCTGGTCATTAGACGTAGATTCAACCATCATTAGAGCCAAACCATTTGGCTTAAGTGGTAAGTCCGACCGTAAGCAAATATCTGTCTTCGAATTTTCTGTTGGAAACAGGTATTCATGAGCATAAATTCTTGATGAGCGTAAAAAAAAAATCCTTGCTGAAGCAGTAGCGTAAAAGCCTTGCTGAAGCTCTGGCGTAAAAGTCTTGCTGAAGCAGTGGCGTAAAAGTCTTACTGAAGCTCTGGCGTAAAAGCCTTGTCATGTTTTTAGTTTAGCGTTTAATACGCATCTGATGATACTTATGTTTAAAACACTTCTTCTTTGTTGTTCTCTGCAGAAGTTTGGCTGAACTGTCTTTTCAGGACCGGCATTGGTGACTTTGAAGTTGTGAAGAGCGTTCTTCTGACATCAACATCAAGGAGCTCATGCGCTTTTGACGCGCAAATCAGACAACTCAGAACTCTTCGTGGGATAGAAGGGTCTTCCTCTGTTGGTAGGAAGAGCCTTTATACACGGAGAGTTGGATGGTGGAGTCAACTCTACCCCGAGAAATCGGGTGAGTAGAGTTCCTTTCACAGCAGAACTAGGAATCGTATCCCAATGGGATACATTCCTATCTTCTCTGGAAGGGCCCCGCTCATCCACCAGTTGTATTGGCAGCAACACGTCTTCGGGCGCCATACTCTGGGATTCTCCTCGTCTGAGAGAGAAGACCAGAGCTTGATTCCTTCTTTTGGTCGTCACAAAGGCTTGGACAGCAAGGAATTGACACCAACAACGAATTCGACGAAGAAGATCCAAAGAAGAAACAGATCTCCGTTAGGCTATCGTTGTGTGTATAGAATGAAAATCCAAGAATGTAATAGATTTCCATTATAACTTGTAATAAAGTCTAAGAAATGTAATAGACTTTTTTGATGATATGGGAATGGAAATGATAATTTTCTATGATCAATGATTTGTATCTATCTGGATGTAATATGGACATGATAGATAAATAAAATCTTATTTTCTGTTTCAGAGTATATAATACTATCAGAGGTAATATGGACATAATAGTATATATGAACTCAAAAGAAAATTAGATTAATATCTATGCAGAGGTCAAATAGAAGTGATAGATAGGAAAAGTAAGTAGATTTAGTATTTATCCAGAGGTCATGGAAACATGATAAATAACGAATCCACTTTCTAATCAATTGATAAAATAGAAGATAAAAAATCCCTTTCCCAGGAGACAAGAAATGAGCTTAACCAAACTTGGTAGCTGGGGACTAAGGAGACAGATGTCATGAGTATATAAGTCCATCTTAATGTATGAATGAATCATGATTTTCGGGAAAAGAAAGCATTGATTCGATTCCGTAATTAAATGAATGAACCCGATAGAACGAATGGACAGGTCTTTTCGGGAATAAAAAGTTGTTCTCAATCTCAAAGACCGGTTATCAACAGTCCTCTTATAAATAGGCGAAAACTTTCTGTAATCATTTCATTCTTATTTCTACTTCCCCATTGAAAATGTCTTCCGAGGATGTACCGCAAAAGAATGAAGTCTCCAGGAAAATTGAGGACGTCACTGAGATGTGTCCCGTTGAGCCAACAGTGGTAGGCCCGACTCAAGTAGGCAACAGCTCTTTTACGCCCAAGCCACCACAAGATATCCTTGCATTCTTAGTAGAGCCAGGAAAAACTCCTGAAGAAGAAGCACTGAGGATGCCGCCTGCAAGTTTTTTATGAACTCAGGCAACAATGCCTTCGAACATTAACTGACTATGTATTCAATAAGGGAGGCAGTGGTCCTCGTCCTTGACCTTTTGTTTTGAACAAAAATAGTAATAAAAGAAACTTTATTTTTATTCTGTCTTTTTTTTTATACATAGTATTTCTTAAGAAATTTGCCATTGATTGGCATCATGAGCAGATCTCCATTGGGCTTTGATAACCGATAGGCGCCATTGGAAAATACGGACTCAATTACATAAGGGCCTTCCATTTTGCTTGGAATTTCCCTTTACTTTTATGAGTCATACCATCGGTCTCCGAACGGCTAATACAAGTTCGCCAACTTTGAATACTCTCTCTTTAACTTTACGATTGAAAGTTGAGATATGCGGGCTTGATATAGTTCAATGTGCTGTTGTGCTTGAAGACGTTTCTCATCCAATCCTTCAAGTTCTTGGAGTCGTAAGCGATCATTATTCTCTGTAGTTAGCTCATTAGCAATGGCTATTCGTAGAGATGGGATCTGGATTTCCAATCGGAGGACAGCTTCACATCCATAAACCAATAAGAATGGTGTAAAACCAGTAGGAGTCCGGACTGTTGTTCGATAAGCCCATAAACACTCTCCAAGTTTCTCATTCCAATCACGTTTATTAGAAGAGACAAACTTTTTGAGAAGTTTAATGATCGTCTTATTGAAAGCTTCGGCAAACCATTAGCAGCTGGATTATAAGCCGTAGAAGCCAAATTCTAAATTCGATTCTTGTCACAGAATCGATAAAATGCCTGACTGGCAAATTGTGGACCATTGTCATGAATTATCCGTCGAGGAATCCCGAAGCGATAAATGACATGGTGCTTGATGAAGCTGATCACATTAGATTTTTCACTTCCGCAAGGGGAACTGCTTCTGCCCACTTAGAAAAGTAATCTGTTATAGCTAATATGAACCGATGTCCTTTAACAGAAGGAGATTAATAGGACCAATAACATCCATACCCCAAGCTTCGAAGGGCCAAGAGGCTGCTGCAGGATGTAGAAATTAGATGGTTGATGAATAAAATCAGCATGAATCTGATATGCTTTACATCTTCTGGCATAGTCTACAGCATCTGCTATATAGAAGGCCAATAATACCCCATTCTTCGAATGCGGTCTTGTAATTTAGGACCCGGTTGATGAGCACCACAAATACCATCATGAGCTTCTCGTAGTGTTTATTTAGCTTCACTTTCTGAGAGACAACGCAGCAAGAGTCCATATAGGAACGATGGTATAGCATATGTAAAGATGAATCATAATAAAACCGAAACGATCGTCTTTTGATTGATGCACTTCTTTTGGATCTTCAGGCAAAATCCCATAAACTGTATAATCAACGAATAAGCTCTCCAATCCTTATACTGGGAATTTGACTCTGTAGTATAACTTTGTTCAATGTACAAATTATTCTTGACACAGAACAGTCTCGATCCAACAAAGTAATTATATTTTGCCTTCGGATTGGAACAGCTAGGTCTGCAGCTAAACTAGCAAGAGCATCAGCTTCCACATTCTGAGAGCGTGGTACAAACTCAATGAAGAATCCTTTGAATGAAAGGACCAGTTCAACTACCACTTGATGATAAGGAATGAGATCAGGATTTCTGACCTCATAAGTCCCTCTAACTTGATTAACAATCAATTGAGAATCTCCATAAGCTTCTAAGAACTCAATACCAATTGTTTTGCTACTTGGAGACCGATCAATAGAGCATTATATTCTGCAACATTGTTGGAGCATGGCTCATTGAGAGAATAGGCACGGTATATGACCATTTTGTCAGGAGAAACCAAGACGATTCCTACCCCAGAGACAATATTGCCTTTAGGTCCTACTCGTGATGCCCCATCAAAATATAATTGCCATATGTCATTCTTCAAAGTCAGGTTACAATCCACGACTTCATCTGGAATGTCCTCATATAATTTTGATGTTTCAGGTATAGGGTGAGCAGCTAAGAAATCGGCAATGCTTGACCCTTTATGATTTCTGAGTACATAAACCATGTCATAAGGAGTAAGCAACATCGCCCAGGTGGCAGCCTGGAGTTAAGAATGCTAGGTTTTCTCATTAATACCCGAATGAGATTTATTCTGGAAATGACATGAATAGTCTGTCCTGTCACATAATGTCTTGTCTTTTGGACGGCAAAAACCAAAGCTAGCATTCCTTTTCACAGGAGTATACCTGTGTTCAGCTCCGACCATCATTCTGCTCAGATAATATTGCTTGCTCATGACCCATATCACTTTTTGTGCAAGAAGAGCGCCAAGTGAGTGATCCAAGGCTCGAACATATAGCAAAAATGGCCTTCCTACTACCGGAGGTACCAGAACAGGTGGGTTTGTAAGGTATTACTTAATGTCATTGAAGGCTTTCTGACACGCTTCATCCCAAACAAAAGATACGCCTTTCTTAATAGACGGGAGAAAGGTTGACATCTCCCAGAAAGATTAGATATAAATCTTCTAATATAAGCAATACGACCCTGAAAGCACGGAGTTCTTTCAGATTACGAGAGGATGCATTTCAAGAATTGCTTTAATCTTATCAGGATCGACATGGATACCCTGAGAAGTAATGGCAAATCCTAAAAATTTGCCACTGGAAACTCCTAAGAAAGACTTAGTAGGGTTCATTTTCAATTGATGCCGGTGCATCAACTCAAATACTGTCTCAAGTCCTGAATGTGATCATCCTTTGATCGACTTTTAACAGCAATGTCATCACATAGAATTCAGCTATCTTCCATAGATGTTCTTGAAAGATGTTTCTCATAGCCCGTTGATATGTGGCACCGGCATTTTTAGACCAAACGGCATAACCGTATAACAGTAGACCCCAAGGGGTGTATGAAAAGCGGTATGTTTCTCATCTTCTGGATGCATCTTAATCTGATTGTACCTGAGAATCCGTCCATGAAAGACATGCGTTCAAAATCACATGTATTGTCTATCATAACATCAGTAATTGGAAGTAGAAATTCATCCTTTGGACAAGCTGCATTAAGATCTCGATAATCTATACAAACTCGGACTTTTTGTTCTTCTTCATGACAGGAACAATATTGGCAACCCAATCTGGGTGTTGCTCTTCACGAACAAATCTGCATGTGATCAACTTTTTGACTTCTGCTTCAATTGCATCCATCATATCTGGTCTAAAGTACCGTTGTTGTTGTTTTACAGGCTTGACGTTAGGTAAAATATTGAGTTTATGAGTAGCAACTTTAGGATCTAGGCCTGGCATATCTCATAACTCCATGCGAAAATGTAATATATTCTTTGATAAGTTTTATCAACTGTTCCTTTTCATCTTCAGAAAGATTCTTACTGATGAATATTGGTTTGGACGTAGTTCCATCTCCAACATCAATCTGGATAACTTCATCCTCTATAGGTAGTTATCGCTGTTCAAAACGGAGTTTCCACTGAGTATCCATCTGTTGAGCCCAAGGATCATTCTCAAATAGTTCAGATTCGTCATCAGTTTGAACCATATTGACTAAAAATACTTGTCCAGATTCATATATGAGGAACGGACATATCAGTTTCAATGAATTGGACTTCTTCTGAATCCGATGATTACGAAGAGCTAGAAGAGAATTCTTCTTGTATATCGTCATAAAACATGTGGGAGATCATATCCCAACCCATGACGAGTCTTTTGGTAAAACAGATCACCACATAATGGTAGTCGTCTACCCTTGCCTTGATTGAGACCTTGCATAGTCTTCAAATCATATCCCATGTTCTGGATAATCTTGATAGATTGTTGACTATACTTGTCAATTCGATTCTTTCCTTGTCTTTATCCTTCAGTTCATCTGCCTGAGCAACAGAGATATTTCTAGCCAGGCCAAACACAATTTGGCGCTTGTTTCTTGTCAGACGGAACCATGAAATAAGACTCTTCGTGACGTCTAAAAGTTACGCAAGCTTGTGATGAAGCGGACACAGGAAGAAGATAAGGAGAAGATGTTAGAACCTTTGAGCATAAGGTCCAACATCTATATGAGGAGGGAAAGAATTTTCCTTATGATCGATGTATAAAGTTTCTTCGGGCTCAATGTCGTCTTTATATTGATGACTTTGATTATCAGAAGATAAAGTCATTCTTTCGATAAACTTGACAGCCATATACTCGAAAAGGAAATATTCATTGATATCAAAAAGTATAGAATGATCAATATTTACATCATTTCCAATTTGACTGCTACGCTTCGGATTAATCATCAGTGGACCATTATCTATCTTCTGCGTAGTTTTGTCAAGATTGACAATTAATGGTGGTTCTGGATCATTCGTACAAGAAGTACGCCTTTGACCTTGATCATAAAAGGTTGAACTTGGCTCTTAGCAGGAATATTTGTTGATTCCTCGGATGAAGTTTGAGTTCTTCCTTTAACCTTGATTACCAGAGGTTGATCATTGACAGATTGGGATTGGATTCGTCCCTTGACTAAACTTCAAAGGTTGCTCCTCTGGCGGATCTTCATAATAGACTGATCCTCAGTAGGTGATTGATCTTCAGCCATGTCTGATATCTGTTTCACACGCTCTTGTTTATAAAGCCTTGAATCAGAAAAATAGGCTTCGACACCCTTGAAGGGATTGATATCAGCGAACTCAGTTTCACAACTCCTTGGGAATCCACATACTTGAAGCATTGGTGGAGAGTTGAAGGTACAATATTGTGCTCATGAATCTACGGTCTCCCCAAAAGGATATTATAGGAGACGTCTGAGTTGATAACATAGAAAGTTGCCATAGTTCGAAGATCACGATCTGAATCTGCAGACGAATCTTCCCCAATGGTTTGCTCTTGCCAGAGTTGAAACCGACTATCGTAGTATTAGTGTAAGTCAAATCACTAGTAGGAATCCTAGGGGTCTTAGCATACTCTGAAGAATTATGCTAATTGAGGACCCGGGGTCAATGTAAATCCTGTCAATTTCAGTAGATCCAATATACCCAGTGTAGCACAAAGGTCTGTCATGCTTGTTATGCTTCAACAGCATATCTTTTGTGTAAAGTGATGTTGGGAATTGCTTCCATCACACTATGACATTGTGGACATGACACTGGTATATTATCAGGAGTCTTGAGTTGAGCCAAGCATGATCTGCTTGAAGTAAAGCTTCACTCAAAGTCTCTCTGCTTTCTCTGGAAAGACGAAGCAACTCAAATATAGATAGTCTAGCCGGAGTATTGGCCAACTGAGCCAGAATATCAAACTTGTAAGGCTTCATCACCACCCCCTGACTGGAAGCAGACTTCAATGGGACGTCGAAGCGCACTGCTTTCTGTTTCCCTTTCAACCATAGAAGATTTAGCAGGAACGAGAGGGTTGAGTTGGTAGTCTCCACTACGTCTTCAGCTTCTTTGGAGGATCCCTCGTAGTCTTTATGGTACTTTTTCCGGATCTTGTACCAGTAAAAGTTTCTTCCTCAGCTCAGGAGAAGGAAGTACCATATTACAGGATTTTGTTCCCTCTCTTAGCCTTCTTTTTGGATTTTACGAGGAACTTCAGAACCCAATCCAACAGTAGAATTTTGACTTTGAATCTGTAAATGAAGTCGTATTCCTTTATCATAATTCAAACCTTCTGCCTTTTGAAAGTCATAACCCATCTTCTTCATGAGATGGACAGATTGTTGACTATACAAGTGAGTGGGCAGCGGACTTTTGGCAGGTATTTCAACATAGGAAGAGGCATAAGCAAGACCTTCTGTAACCTTAGAAGAATGAAGAATAGATGTCACTGTAGCCACAGGAGGAGAAAGATTCGGGATACGAGGAAAAAATCTCTGTCGGAGCTTTTTCATAAGCAGCGAAGAGTTGTTGCACCCGGTATAAAGGAACACTATTCATGGCTAGCCACTGCTGGTGAGTAAGCTTGAGCTTAGTAGGAGGAGCTAGACTTGGAGGACATGTTCAGTTCTTTCAGTCTAACTTCTAAAGGAAGGCCATCCCATAGATGATCCAAGTCATCAGGGTCTGGAATAATATGAGAAATCATGTTGCAGGTTTTGACTTTCTTACTCTTCTTGGATTTTGAAGTTTTATCTTCATTTTCTAACTCAGGCACTAAGTCAGGATGTACCCACATGATTTCACCATTCTTTAGTGTGAGTGGCAGCAATCCTGTATTTTTTCTCTGGCAGACGGGATATTCACGATCTTCATCGTCGCCTTCGAAAATGGGATAATTCCATCTGGGACTTGCTGTGGAGGAAAATCTCCGAACTGAAGAGAAACCATATTGGTTGTAACCGTATGTCATCATTGGTTAAAGCAATAGCACCGCCATTTATCAGCTCCTGGATTTTCTTCTTCAGGACATAACAAGCACTGGTAGGATGATTAATGTATCTATGATAGATACAATATTTGGGATTATCAGTTAGATTCACCTCATTAGGCCTCTTTGGCTCTGGAATCTAAAGTTTGCCACTCTTCACCAGACACTGAAATATCCCTGGGATATCACTCTCATCAAAAGAGTATTCTTCTTTGGCTGGAAGATTCCTGACTATTCGGCATCGTTTTATTCTTGGAAAGATTAACCATGAGGGTATCTTTTCCTTTCACATTATGATTGTCGTCGTTATTACCAGGATTACTTTTCTTTCCTCTATCATCTGAGACGAAAATCATCCCATGTTCACGAGCCAACCTACCATTGGTCTCGGCAGAAATCGCTGCTATGATGAACGAAGCCCAATCTGAGAATTGGGAACCCGTGAAAATAGCGATGGATGGTCGCAGATTCATCTTGCATGTATCAATCAACGCTGAATCTAGCATACCAGGAGGCATCTTTAAAGTAGCCTGTCGGAAACGTTCGATGAATGTCCGAGTATCTTCTTTCTCCTTTTGTTTGATTTCTATCAAGGAGGACATGTTCATGTCCATACCTCCTTCATAGAAGTGGGAGAGAAATATTGTCTTAAATTCGTCAAAAGATAAAATTAATTGTCGGATAAACTTCGATACCAATCATAAGCCGAACCCGTCAGGCACCAGATGAACACTCGAATAAGAAGAGCGTCATCTTTCTGTAGATGTACAGTCATAATATCAAAGTAATTAATATATTGACTGGGAGGTGGTACATCTTCAGGAATGATGGTTTCACTGGTTTGAGGAAGCACATTTAATTGAATGGTTGTTGGATGTACCGTAACCCCGACTGGAGGTGGTACATCTTCAGGAATGATGGGATCTGGAGACGCAGAATTTTGATTAACTGCAGGCTCTTGAATACTCAAAGGTATTTCAGTCCCTTGACTATCTTGAGTTTGTGCTGCTACTGGTACTGGTGTTATTACCGTCGGCTGAGCAGTTTGCTGATTCAAAATTATCTGATGCATGCTTTGTACCATGTTAAGCATGTCTTTCAGTGATTGCTCAACGGCAGTGAGACGTTGTTCTGCAATAACGGATGAGGTCTCTAGTTTATCTCCAACAGCGTAGGATTCAACCTCTCTTGAAGATACAGAAGGATTTGTATAGAAGTATGAATCCACACTGTCAGTCTCGGACTCAAAAGATTGAGTACCCCCAGCTTCTGAATCAGAAGTCTGCATTTGTCTTTGTCTTCTTGATTGAGTATTTTGATATACCCCCTCAAAAGAATCAAGAAGTCTGTTGAACTGTTGTTGACCTGGAGTTTAGGACATATTCCGTCTTGGACGTCGTCCTCTGTTAGTATGAGATGCCATGTTCACTGATGCATATGACAGCTCATGTTCTTGGTCTTCAGCTTGATGTTGAGGCGGATTAAAACTTAATCGATCAAAAACTGACCGTTTTGAAGCCAAACAACAACAGTTGATCACAACCTGGTTATAATCACAATAATGTTTTTCTTGGGAAAATATCACCGGAGATTGTCTATTCTTACGCTTTTGCATTAACAATTCACGTAAGTCAGAAGGAGTGGAGAGAGTAGACTTCTTTATTACATTAGGGGTGGAGAAACGTTTAGTACCCTGTGTATAAAGAAGATTACTGGCTGCATTCAAAGAACCAAATTGTACATTTCTATGCGTTTGGAGTTGTGTGCCTAAATCTTGAGATTTTTTAGCACGAAGGACTCCATTTTCATTGCGTGTAATTTGTAGATTCGGTACTTTGCGTAGAGCAGTATAAGAAGGCTGTTGGTGTAGAACTAAAGTTTTACCAACATGATTTTTATGCTGCATACGTTTAGGTACATTCACGTTAGATGTATAAACATCTTTGCAAATTTTATCTACACTGTCACGGATAGGAGACTTACCTTCATGCGTAGAGCGTAAAAATTGGTTATCTACCACGTCAGAGACGGGAGATTTTCCTTTACGCGAAGTGCGTAATTTGTGTGTGTCTACTACGTCACAGACGAGAGACTTATTTTTACACTCAGAAGCATTAGAATCTGCCACATTATAAATGGGAGACTCATTCTTATGCCTTGAGCGTAAAACTTGGTTTTTACCTACTAAGCGTAAAACCTGGTTCTTACGCAGTGGGCGTGGAACCTGATCATCTACACCGTCACAGACGGGAGACAAATTGTCACACTTAGAGAGCGACGCCGAAGTAAGGACTGTCTCGTTACGAACGGGAGCCCCTACGACAGGAGTGGGAAGAATTCCCTTGCTATCAGAAGCAACAGAGAGATCAGTAGCTACTTTGTATTTAGGAATCCAAACTTTTTATGCTTTGCGAGATTTTTGAACATTGGAGCAGCCAGAACCACCCCCAGTTCGGAGCATTTTTTCGTAGGCAGTCTGGTCGAAGTGTACAACCAGAGTCTTCTTGGTCGAACCGACTGAAACATCATCATATTGAGCAATTGCCTCCTCGTCAGAGGAGAAGGTCGTCCCCAGCAGAGTCGCCATTTTTGTTTCACTTAACAAAATGCCTTGAGGAATTGGCTTTTGAAAATAAAACGAGAAAAAGTACAAGAAGTACAAATTTGATTCTGGGAAAATATTGCTATGGAAGTCTGATTCGTAAATGATCACTTTGTTCCTTGGACCATATGATGATGATGAAGATCACAGCTTGAAGTAGAACAACTGGAAGAACTAAGTCACCAGAAAGGTATCGACGCACTTGGACACTGATGGCGAGGCCGAATGCTTTTCTGCTTTGTTTCACTCTGTTCTGAAAGAAAGGTTGAAGAAGAATGCTCTGGAGGATCAAAATCTCTAAGTTCTGATCTCTGTATTCTCTCATGTCGCTGTCCCTTTGTTATGAGAAAAATAAGTCTATTTATAGACTTGGGCTCTTGTGCGTAAAAACTTAGCAAAAGTTCTATCTTTACGCTAACAACTGCCATCCACGATCGAAGCCAACCTCTGCATATGTTGACATATGTCCCATTATTTCAGTAAGAATAGGATGCATGTACATACGTTCTTCGAGAAGAATGGCATGAAAGCCACGTAGGCAGACCACGTTCCAAGCTGGTGGAGGGGAATAGGACGTAAAAATAGCCCCAATGTACTCTGAGCGTAAAGCAGTAGATTAGGCATAAAATAGCCTTGACATAGACTTCCTGCGTAAAGTGGTTGTTAAATAACCTTGAGCGTAAAGTAGCTCAAATAGACTTTACACACACGTCAGCTGTCGAGCGTAAAAGCTCGTATAGTCTTCGTGCATAAAAGAAGCCATAGTGTGAGCGTAAAGTAGCTCAATCCACATACTAAACGACAACATTGGTCTCTGTATAAAACAAATTCCTTTGTGATATATGCCATCATTAAGATCTCTATGTTAGAGTTTGTATTAAATGCGAGATTTGACAGCTTTGTCCAGCGTAAGAGTGGCTGATCTGTCCTTGGCGTAAAACCATGGGTGTAGACCCGAGCGTAAAATGATCAGCCGGCTTTAGGCGTAAAGTGATTAGCTTTGTCTTGGGCGTAAAGAGATTAACCGCTCTGTTTGATGTAAAACATATCACTTACGAATGAAATGATCCATCTCTTTGACTCTTTCTCTGAAGCACTTTTTACACTCATACACACTTCTAAGCCGACCGTAGGACCTTTCCATATTCTAACTCAATTCGACCCAACTTGAGATTATTTCCTTAGCTATGAGGATTCGTCTCTTTTATTATCAAGCCTACTTGTGCAGTTAAAAACTTTCATTTTAATAGTGTGGAGGCCAAGCTTAAACAAGTTCACCGAAGCCACCCACTTGAGCGAGGAGTTGCCTCGACCGAGTAGGACTTCGAACAGGCCGTCGCATGGCTAAATTCGAACGATGTCGGCGTTTTGATTCCTCTGATTGAGATGAGCGGGACGGGACATTATACTTACAGCTTGAACAATAAAATGAGATATATAGTTCCAGATATTATATCCCTCTATCACTAATCAAAAAGTGTAAACACCTTCAGCGAGAGTCTTCAAAATACAGCTTGGATAGCTTCAAAAATAAGAACGAGAATTCAACACAACTGGATGGATCCTTCAGTTCCTTAATACTTCTCCTTGGTTTGCAACACCTATGGAGACGTGGATCAGTATATTGTCATGTAATGGTGAGTAGCAAAATTACCCTATAATTTTATATATATATAATATATATATATATATATATAATATATTATATATATATATTATATATATATATATATATCCTTCTACCTTTCCTTACTCCAATTTATAGGATTAAGAGATAAGAAAATATAACACATAATATGCATCACCCAATATTGTTTCTTACCCATAGTCGATTCTCCATCCTTGCAATTATAGCTTAGAATGTTCTCCTCTACGAATAGAACTTATTAGCAATGAATATGTCTATATGAAGGTCATTGTGACATAGCATTTTGGACTCTCTATAGTAAGATGACAATCCTTTCGCATGCAGGTAGCGAGCCTCATCGAAACTTTTGAGCTACATATGCCAGTACATCAATACTACTATCCTCATTCCCCCAGAACGAATCATTTTTGCTGCCCTGGCAAACGTTCAAGGTACCAAATCTTGTGCACAAGTGGTCCATGATTATGCATGTCTAAGAACTAAGTTAATAAATATAGCATGCAAGATAACATGAACTTCATATAATTATGCGGTATAATCTCATTGTATAATCTATCTGCCTCGAGCCATCGCTCATAATCTATCTGCCTCGGGTCGTGATACATTTTTAGTGGTGGCCCATGCAGGTCTAGTTTGTGTAGTGGTATTCGAATTAGAGTATCACTACAGCCTGCAGTAGGATTAGGACATTTTTTAGAGGTACTCAATCACATTAGGAAAAACTCTTAATCAGATTCCTTTGTCTAAAATTGTTGCTTATTGACTTTCCTTGAATATAAACTTTCCTCCTTTGAATTTTCGCTTCATTCTCAGAAATTGCTCCTTATTTGATCTATTTTCATGATGGTTATGAAGACAGGATCTCATCACTTCGGTTTGGGGGATACTATCGAGAGGCTGGCCACCTCTCGTCCTGTTCATCAGGGCCTCGAGATCGCAGCTTCTGTTGTGCCGACTCAGGTTGGCATTTCTGTTACATTGGAGGTGCACCTCTATCTGTACAGAGATTTTCTCCCGTCATTTCTGATTTCTTTCAGCAGCAGCGATTCATGTAGCATCAGCAGCAGAGATTTATGCAGTATCAGCATCGGGCTGGAAGAAACCAACAGGACGAGCTATCGTTAGGACAGTCGAGGATGCACAGACCATCGGAGATCTTGCTGCAAGTTCCGTTCTTCTCAATTCCATTCCCGAAATTGTCTTTTATAATTACCTTGAAATCCGATTCCATCTGTTCCTTGTTGATTGATTAATTTTATCATGTTACTCTTTTGTTGTGTTGTTTTTCTTCTGAGAAAATCATATGGGCTAGGTCACCTAAATCATGGGATCTAGAATCTTTGATAGTCGTGATAGTTGGCATAGTGAGGACACGTAGTCAGACCTTGGATGTATTTCTCGGGTATGAGAATTTAAGGTTTTGTCGTCGCAAGCGGCAATGCAAAAATTTTAAATACCATGAACCTAAGGTTATGTACCTTAGTCAAGGACTCTGTGATTATCATAGCCTTGCTCACTAGCATGATGAAGACTCTAGACAACATGATTTTGGACAGACGCATATGATTATCTGACGGTATGTTTGAGACTTTGATTGTGGGGTGTTTGACCTAGAAGGACTGCTACCATCTTAATTTCGAGGACGAAATTTTTATAAGGTGGGTAGGATTGTAACACCCAGTTTTCCAGAAGAGGGTAATTTTTGAAATTTTGTAATTATAATTATTAATTAATGATATTTATTTCATATTAGAATTTTTAGTAATTTTTAATTAATTTTAAACTATTTAAATTTATGACTTGTAATTTTGGTATTGTGCTAGTGATTAGTAGATACTGCCTACCCTAGAGCCTAGCCATATGATTAGGGTATTTTTGACATTTTTAGGGTTATTTGGATTTATTATAATTTATTTGAATTTATGGGAATTTTTAGAATTTATTTTGGAATTGTTTGAATGAGGGTTGACTAGGTTGACTTTGACTAGCAATGACCTTGGTAGGCTAACCTAGAAGCTAACCCTAGTTGTGTTTGGACTTGGTTAGGTCATGTAACCCTAGTTAGACTAGAGTTGACCCATGGTATGGTTATTTGACTTGAGTTAGATTCAAGTCATAAGCCATGACTTGTGATTAAAACTTAAATCAATAACTAGCCCTAAAGCCCATAGAGGCCCAAGCCCATAGCCCATCACTAAACCCTTACCCTAAGCCACTATGGTCAGCCACATTGGGAACCCCACCCTATTTATACTCTCTTCCATTTAGGGCTAGCCTCTTTTAGGAAAGAACAAGCTTAAGGAGGAGGTATTTTCCCAACATTAGAAATTCATAGAAATTCCATTTGATCTCCTTTTTCCCTCAAACAAATTGCAATAGGTTCTAATTTAGGTATACTTTCTGTTCATGGAGGTCATTCTCAAAATTGGGATAATTTGGAGCTTTGGGATTAGCAAGAAGGATCCCCCATTTTGAAGCTTTCTTTGGAGAAGAACACCAATAGGTAACTTCTCATTCTCTCCATGAAATTCTAGTTTTCTTGCATATTTGGACAGCTCTAGGAGTCCCCTAACAGTAGGAATTAGTTTCGTGTCTTGGTGGACCCATTTCGTGTCCGTATCGGGCACGTATCCAATAGGATACCTAAGTGTTTGATGAAATGTCTGTAAGGAATTTAATTCTGATTTTGTGGAAGCAATTGCATGGATCTCTAGATCTAGGTATGTGTAGCAATGTTTGTGAAGACTGAGTTTACTTTCGTGTCTTTTTCGTGTCGGGATTGGACACGCACACACGTGCACAGCCCCGTGCCCATACCCTGCTGCCCGTGTCCCAGTTCTCCTTGGACACGACACTTCGTGACCCAAATTTTTGTGTGTATGTTCCTTAGATGACTGACACGAGCCCCATAAAATTTCATAGGATTTTATGGAGTGGTTTGAGAGATTTTTGGCCCGCACTGATTCGTGCACTGTGCACACACGCGGAAATTCGCGTCTGATACGACCTGTTTACTCCTGACACGACTCACGTGGACACGATACAGACACATGTACACGTCCCCCTAGTCTAGTCGTACACGTGTGCACGGCCACGTGTCACCACGTGGCCTGTGTCGTGCACTGGACACACGTGTACGCGTGCACGACACTGTCTAGTACACAGTACTTGTGTCTGTGTTGTGTTAAGTTTGGACACTTCATGTCCAGTTTCCTGGACACGAATGCCCCCCCAACACGTGTACACTGAGGGACACTTCCATATGCCTGATAGTTAGTTTTCCTTAGGTTTTGGTTTTCGAATTAGGAAATCCATATTTTCTGATACATGTGGATACTGTCAGTTGTGGGGAAGGTTTGAATTTGATTTTGTTTCAGTGTTAATCCTTCTGACTTGATTTGATAAATTAACATGTTAGTTTATTGTAAGGTTTGGGTTGAATTGGTGTTGAGAATTGGTTTCCTTTCATTCCGTTTTAACTAAACACATAGGCACTGTTACCCCGAACACATGAACACTGAGACTGAAATATATCATAGGTTCACTGATTGGCCAATTGTTTTTTTTTATGTTTATTTAATGACTCTTTATGATAATTTCAATTGGTTATAATTTCAATTGTTCACTGATGTAATTTTAACTTTGTGGTAATGTCAAAAACCTGACACATGATTCATTGCCCTTCTAAAATAATTTTCCTGAGAAGCACTGTTTCCTTATTTAATAAAACACATGACAATGCACATGTTCATAGCACACATTCCTCATTAAATCTGAGTTCCCCATAAAACGTTAACTGGGGTTTTGATTTTAGGATTTCTGTAAACTATTGGGTCCATATTGGACTGTTGATTAATATAAATCTGAACTGATTTCTTTTCTTAAGCATTGTAGGTTAACTCCCATTCAATTTAATTGGTTCTTTGAGTTATACTAAAACCTGAAATTAAGCTGTTGCAATGGAAACATGAGTTTTCATGAATGAAACCTGAGATAGTGTAGCCTCTGAGATGAATTGATTTCCCTTCTTTCTCATGAAAACTGAAACTGAAATTGTTTCATTCAAAGGGTTTGATTTGCATATAGATGTTGATTTCATTTCTAGTCACTGATTTTTCCCTGAACCCAAAACCTGAGATTTATTCCCTTGAATTGTATTGAATGATTATGTTGTTTGATGTGATTTCATTTGAACTGAGATGTTGTTCAAGACTGAGTTTTACTTTAATATCAAACCTGAGAATTCTCATTCCTATTTATGCACTGAATTGGGTTCCTGTCATTTCTTTTGAACTGTTTTACTAATACACACATATAAACACATGTGTAAACTAAATCTGAGAATTGATTTCCTTTTTCCAAGATTGCTTGTGTTATAACAAATTGTTCAATCTATGGCTGCATGATTCCAGTTTACAAATAACTGAAACTAATTTGGTATTTAAAATTGTCATGTTTATGTGCATTGGTGAGCCACTGTTAGTGTTGTTGGAAAAATCCTTAACTGTCAAAAGCTTCATTTCCTCTTTTTATCATTCAAAATGATTCACTGTTGTAATAATACTGTCAATGTGATTCCCATATGACACTGTCACCTAGGTTTCATTCATACACACTGTCATCCTGTTTTTCTGAGAATTTCACAACACAAATTCCTGAGAACCTGATCAGTTGATTAACTGTTTTCTATGCTACTTTGTTTTACACTGTTAAGTTGGTTAACCTGGGAATTGAAGCCTGGAAACTGGAATTTATTTCTTTTATTACATGAGTTGAGTGAGTGTTTGATTCATTTCTTTAAATTCTATTCCTAAGTGATGTTGTTTCATATAACCCCTTAACTAAGATGAATGTTGAAACAATGCAAACTGTCATGTAATTCCAGTCCCATTTTACTGAATTCCTATTGAACCTGAGATGAATCCTCTAAATTTTGATTCACTGATTTCCTGCTTTCTATTCCTACTGGACTGTCACTCACACTCTTGTATTCACACATGCCATATCACACCAAGGGTCTCTCCACACACATTCTTGGACCTCTAAGCCAAACACACACACACATGTCTAAACTCTATACACACACACATTGTTGTATGTCCTATTTACACACACATGTATACCTTAATCTCTCCCTAAATCTCTATGTATATATGTAAATATGTATATAGGCTTGTATGATATATAAAATAGGTAATGCAATATATGTATGGATAATGTGGCATGTAAATTGTAGGTTTGATAGCTTGTATAGACTTGTATATGGTATGTGAGTGCTAGCCTAGGCTTGGTTTAGGCCTAGTGAGACTTGTTAGACTTGTCTGGGTTAGGTTGACCTAGTTTGACTAGTGTAGTTGACTGGAGTTGGCCAAGTGTTGACTTTAGTCTAGTTTGACCTAGACAGCATGCAGATGCATTGTAGATTACTATATCATTCCCTGTATACATCTTGACTTGTGTTGCTCTAACTAGGAGTCAGGTATCTCATCTCGGACAGTACATTTACTTCAGACATTCAGATACGAGGCGAGTACATTCTCTGATCATTTCATATCCTGTTTAGAATTATTTTCCTGCTTTAAATTACTTTACTTGATACTGTCACGTTGGTCACACGGATTGGTACTATATAGATCCTTTCATGAGATGTTATCCCCCTCAGGAGCATCGGATACAGCATGTTTTGTGCGTTTCACGAATCATCGCGTATCTCTATGCTTCCTCTGATTCACGAACCGCCTGTGACACATGTACTCTCATGTTCACAGAGCCTCCATGAATCACCTTCACGTATCACTCATTTTATGAGCCATGTGAAGTTTCACGAACCTTAACATAACTTGAACGGATCTTTGTGTATTGATTGGGGTAGGAGGAGTAGAAATAGACATGTGAATATTATCCAAGTAGCTGTAGTCATGAATCACTCCCTTAGCTGTGGTCATGAACCTCCTATGCCATTCACATGTTTATATTTTACTCTGACTCACTAGTCACTATTAGTTCTCTATGTAAAGTTGATATTTCTATTACAGTTCTCTCTCTGATTACATACTGTATTTCCTTCAGTATCTATATCTTACTTTACTGCATGATTATATTTTCTAACCTGCTATGAACTGTTGAGATGTACTGTGCTCGCTCCCGTCCTGACTGGACCTGTTGAAAATTTACAGAGGATGATGAGGAACCCTGCACCCTTACTTGGAGCTTGCCTAGATGACACTCGCGACCTGGACCCCTGGGGAGGTTCAGGCGGCTGCTCAGGATGATACCTTGTATAGTGTAGAAAGCTTAGACTATTTCTCTTCATGTTTAGCTGTTGTCTTGGTTTCAGAGTTGTATATTATAGAGATGTTGAGACTTGTACTTCTTTTCTGTTGTACCTCAGTTGAGGATTCTCTTGTCTATTTTATCGTGCCATTTCCTATCTCTCTAGATTGTGATTGAGTAGTACCTCTGTGTTGGCCTCCTTATGGAGAGTATTCATATTATGTTAGTTATAGTTCATGACCTAGAACAGCGTTCTACCGCCGACACTGCGGCGTAGGCTGGGCGTTGTTACACTCTCGTACCCTCACAGTGGGTGCGGGTCGTGACACATTTTTAGTGGTGGCCCATGCTGGTCTAGTTTGTGTAGTGGTATTCGAATTAGAGTATCACTACAGCCTGCAGTAGGATTAGGATATTTTTTTAGTGGTACTCAATCACATTAGAAAAAACTCTTAATCAGATTCCTTTGTCTAAAATTGTTGCTTATTGACTTCCCTTGAATATAAACTTTTCTCCTTTGAATTTTCGCTTCATTCTCAGAAATTGCTCCTTGTTTGATCTGTTTTCATGATAGTTATGAAGATAGGATCTCATCACTTCGGTTCGGGGGATACTATCGAGAGGCTGGCCACCTCTCGTCCTGTTCATCAGGGCCTTGAGACCGCAGCTTCTGTTGTGCCGACTCAGGTTAGCATTTCTGTTACATTGGAGGTGCACCTCTATCTGTACAGAGATTTTCTCCTGTCATTTCTGATTTCTCTCAGCAGCAGCGATTTATGTAGCATCAGCAGCAGAGATTTGTGCAGTATCAGCATCGGGCTGGAGGAAACCAGCAGGGCAAGCTATCGTTAGGACAGTCGAGGATGCACAGACCGTCGGAGATCTTGCTGCAAGTTTCGTTCTTCTCAATTCCATTCCCGAAATTGTCTTTTATAATTACCTTGAAATCCGATTCCATCTGTTCCTTGTTGATTGATTAATTTTGTCATGTTACTCTTTTGTTGTGTTGTTTTTCTTCTGAGAAAATCATATGGGCTAGGTCACCTAAATCATGGGATCTAGAATCTTCGATAGTCGTAATAGTTGGCATAGTGAGGACACGTAGTCAGACTTTGGATGTATTTCTCGGGTATGGGAATTTAAGGTTTTCGTCATCGCATGCGGCAATGCGAAAATTTTAAATACCATGAACCTAAGGGTACGTACCTTAGTCAAGGACTCTGTGATTATCATAGCCTTGCTCACTAGCATGATGAAGACTCTGGACAACATGATTTTGGACAGACGCGTATGATTATCTGACGGTATGTTTGAGACTTTGATTGTGGGGTGTTTGACCTAGAAGGACTGCTACCATCTTAATTTCGAGGACAAAATTTTTATAAGGTGGGTAGGATTGTAACACCCAGTTTTCCAGAAGAGGGTAATTTTTGAAATTTTATAATTATAATTATTAATTAATGATATTTATTTCATATTAGAATTTTTAGTGATTTTTAATTAATTTTAAACTATTTAAATTTATGACTTGTGATTTTGGTGTTGTGCTAGTGATTAGTAGATACTGCCTACCCTAGAGCCTAGCCATGTGATTAGGGTATTTTTGACATTTTTAGGGTTATTTGGATTTATTATAATTTATTTGAATTTATGGAAATTTTTAGAATTTATTTTGGAATTGTTTGAATGAGGGTTGACTTTGACTAGCAATGACCTTGGTAGGCTAACCTAGAAGCTAACCCTAGTTGTGTTTGGACTTGGTTAGGTCATGTAACCCTAGTTAGACTAGAGTTGACCCATGGTATGGTTATTTGACTTGAGTTAGATTCAAGTCATAAGCCATGACTTGTGATTAAAACTTAAATCAATAACTAGCCCTAAAGCCCATAGAGGCCCAAGCCCATAGCCCATCACTAAACCCTTACCCTAACCCACTATGGTCAGCCACATTGGGAACCCCCTATTTATACTCTCTTCCATTTATGGCTAGCCTCTTTTAGGAAAGAACAAGCTTAAGGAGGAGGTATTTTCCCAACTTTAGAAATTCATAGAAATTCCATTTGATCTCCTTTTTCCCTCAAACAAATTGAAATAGGTTCTAATTTAGGTATACTTTCTGTTAATGGAGGTCATTCTCAAAATTGGGACAATTTGGAGCTTTGGGATTAGCAAGAAGGATCCCCCATTTTGAAGCTTTCTTTGGAGAAGAACACCAATAGGTAACTTCTCATTCTCTCCATGAAATTCTAGTTTTCTTGCATATTTGGACAGCTCTAGGAGTCCCCTAACAGTAGGAATTAGTTTCGTGACTTGGTGGACCCATTTCGTGTCCGTATCGGGCACGTATCCAATAGGATACCTAAGTGTTTGATGAAATGTCTGTGAGGAATTTAATTCTGATTTTTGTGGAACCAATTGCATGGATCTCTAGATCTAGGTATGTGTAGCAATGTTTGTGAAGACTGAGTTTACTTTCGTGTCTTTTTCGTGTCGGGATTGGACACGCACACACGCGCACAGCCCCGTGCCCATGCCCTGCTGCCCGTGTCCCAGTTCTCCTTGGACATGACACTTCGTGACCCAAATTTTTGTGTGTATGTTCCCTAGATGACTGACACGAGCCCCATAAAATTTCATAGGATTTTATGGAGTGGTTTGAGAGATTTTTGGCCCGCACTGATTCGTGCACTGTGCACACACGCAAAAATTTGCGTCTGATACGACCTGTTTACTCCTGACACGACTCACGTGGACACGATACAGACACATGAACACGTCCCCCTAGTCTAGTCGTACACGTGTGCACGGCCACGTGTCACCACGTGGCCTGTGTCGTGCACTGGACACACGTGCACGCGTGCACGACACTGTCTAGTACACAGTACTTGTGTCTGTGTTGTGTTCAGTTTGGACATTTCGTGTCCAGTTTCCTGGACATGAATGCCCCCCCGACACGTGTACACATGAGGGACACTTCCATATGCCTGATAGTTAGTTTTTCTTAGGTTTTGGTTTTCGAATTAGAAAATCCATATTTTCTGATACATGTGGATACTGTCAGATGGTGGGGAAGGTTTGAATTCGATTTTGTTTCAGTGTTAATCCTTCTGACTTGATTTGATAAATTAACATGTTAGTTTGTTGTAAGGTTTGGGTTGAATTGGTGTTGAGAATTGGTTTCCTTTCATTCCGTTTTAACTGAACACATAGGCACTGTTACCCCGAACACATGAACACTGAGACTGAATATATATCATAGGTTCACTGATTGGCCAATTGTTTTTTTTTTATGTTTATTTAATGACTCTTTATGATAATTTCAATTGGTTATAATTTCAATTGTTCACTGATATAATTTCAACTCTTTGTGGTAATGTCAAATACCTGACACATGATTCATTGCCCTTCTAAAACAATTTTCCTGAGAAGCACTGTTTCCTTATTTAATACAAACACACATGACAATGCACATGTTCATAGCACACATTCCTCATTAAATCTGAGTTCCCCATACAATGTTAACTGGGGTTTTGATTTTAGGATTTCTGTAAACTATTGGGTCCATATTGGACTGTTGATTAATATAAATCTGAACTGATTTCTTTTCTTAAGCATTGTAGGTTAACTCCCATTCAATTTAATTGGTTCTTTGAGTTATACTAAAACCTGAAATTAAGCTGTTGCAATGGAAACATGAGTTTTCATGAATGAAACCTGAGATAGTGTAGCCTCTGAGATGAATTGATTTCTCTTCTTTCTCATGAAAACTGAAACTGAAATTGTTTCATTCAAAGGGTTTGATTTGCATATAGATGTTGATTTCATTTCTAGTCACTGATTTTTCCCTGAACCCAAAACCTGAGATTTATTCCCTTGAATTGTATTGAATGATTATGTTGTTTGATGTGATTTCTTTTGAACTGAGATGTTGTTCAAGACTGAGTTTTACTTTAATATCAAACCTGAGAATTCTTATTCCTATTTATGCACTGAATTGGGTTCCTGTCATTTCTTTTGAACTGTTTTACTAATGCACACATATAAACACATGTGTAAACTAAATCTGAGAATTGATTTCCTTTTTCCAAGATTGCTTGTGTTATAACAAATTATTCAATCTATGGTTGCATGATTCCAGTTTACAAATAACTGAAACTGAATTTGGCATTTAAAATTGTCATGTTTATGTGCATTGGTGAGCCACTGTTAGTGTTGTTGGAAAAATCCTTAACTGTCAAAAGCTTCATTTCCTCTTTTTATCATTCAAAGTGATTCACTGTTGTAATAATACAGTCAATGTGATTCCCATATGACACTGTCACCTAGGTTTCACTCATACACACGGTCATCCTGTTTTTCTGAGAATTTCACAATACAAATTCCTGAGAACCTGATTAGTTGATTAACTGTTTTCTATGCTACTTTGTTTTACACTGTTAAGTTGGTTAACCTGGGAATTGAAGCCTGAAAACTGGAATTTATTTCTTTTATTACATGAGTTGAGTGAGTGTTTGATTCATTTCTTTAAATTCTATTCCTAAGTGATGTTGTTTCATATAACCCCTTAACTAAGATGAATGTTGAATCAATGCAACCTGTCATGTAATTCCAGTCCCATTTCACTGAATTCCTATTGAACCTGAGATGAATCCTCTAAATTTTGATTCACTGATTTCCTGCTTTCTATTCCTACTGGACTGTCACTCACACTCTTGTATTCACACATGCCATATCACACCAAGGGTCTCTCCACACACATTCTTGGACCCTCTAAGCCAAACTCACACACACATGTCTAAACTCTATACACACACACATTGTTGTATGTCCTATTTACACACACATGTATACCTTAATCTCTCCCTAAATCTCTATATATATATGTAAGTATGTATGTAGGCTTGTATGATATATAAAATAGGTAATGCAATATATGTATGGATAATGTGGCATGTAAATTATAGGTTTGATAGCCTGTATAGACTTGTATATGGTATGTGAGTGCTAGCCTAGGCTTGGTTAGGCCTAGTGAGACTTGTTAGACTTGTCTGGGTTAGGTTGACCTAGTTTGACTAGTGTAGTTGACTGGAGTTGGCCAAGTGTTGACTTTAGTCTAGTTTGACCTAGACAGCATGCAGATGCATTGTAGATTACTATTATCATTCCCTGTATACATCTTGACTTGTGTTGCTCTAACTAGTAGTCAGGTATCTCATCTCGGACAGTACATTTACTTCAGACATTCAGATACGAGGCGAGTACATTCTCTGATCATTTCATATCCTGTTTAGAATTATTTTCCTGCTTTAAATTACTTTACTTGATACTGTCACGTTGGTCACACGGATTGGTACTATATAGATCCTTTCATGAGATGTTATCCCCCTCGGGAGCATCGGATACAGCATGTTTTGTGCGTTTCACGAATCATCACGTATCTCTATGCTTCCCCTGATTCACGAACCGCCTGTGACACATGTACTCTCATGTTCACAGAGCTCCCATGAATCACCCTCACGTATCACTCATTTTATGAGCCATGTGAAGTTTCACGAACCTTAACATAACTTGAACGGATCTTTGTGTATTGATTGGGGTTGGGGAAGTAGAAATAGACATGTGAATATTATCCAAGTAGCTGTAGTCATGAATCACTCCCTTAGCTGTAGTCATGAACCTCCTATGCCTTTCACATGTTTATATTTTACTCTGACTCACTAGTCACTATTAGTTCTCTATGTATAGTAGATATTTCTATTACAGTTCTCTCTCTGATTACATACTGTATTTCCTTCAGTATCTATATCTTACTTTACTGCATGATTATATTTTCTAACCTGCTATGAACTGTTGAGATGAACTGTGCTCGCTCCCGTCCTGACTGGACCTGTTGAAAATTTTATAGAGGATGATGAGGAACCCTGCACCCTTACTTGGAGCTTGTCTAGATGACACTCGCGACCTGGACCCCTAGGGAGGTTCAGGCGGCTGCTCAGGATGATACCTTGTATAGTGTAGATAGCTTAGACTATTTCTTTTCATGTTTAGCTGTTGTCTTGATTTCAGAGTTATATATTGTAGAGATGTTGAGACTTGTACTTCTTTTCGGTTGTACCTCAGTTGAGGATTCTCTTGTCTATTTTATCGTGCCATTTCCTATCTCTCTAGATTGTGATTGAGTTGTACCTCTGTGTTGGCCTCCTTATGGAGAGTATTCATATTATGTTAGTTATAGTTCATGACCTAGAACAGCGTTCTACCGCCGACACTGCGGCGTAGGCTGGGCGTTGTTACGCTCTCGTACCCTCACAGTGGGTGCGGGTCGTGACACGTTTTTAGTGGTGGCCCATGCAGGTCTAGTTTGTGTAGTGGTATTCGAATTAGAGTATCACTACAGCCTGCAGTAGGATTAGGATATTTTTTAGTGGTACTCAATCACATTAGGAAAAACTCTTAATCAGATTTCTTTGTCTAAAATTGTTGCTTATTGACTTCCCTTGAATATAAACTTTCCTCCTTTGAATTTTCGCTTCATTCTCAGAAATTGCTCCTTGTTTGATCTGTTTTCATGATGGTTATGAAGACAGGATCTCATCACTTCGGTTCGGGGGATACTATTGAGAGGCTGGCCACCTCTCGTCCTGTTCATCAGGGCCTCGAGACCGCAGCTTCTGTTGTGCCGACTCAGGTTGGCATTTCTGTTACATTGGAGGTGCACCTCTATCTGTACAGAGATTTTCTTCCGTCATTTCTGATTTCTCTCAGCAGCAGCGATTCATGTAGCATCAGCAGCAGAGATTTGTGCAGTATCAGCATCGGGCTGGAGGAAACCAGCAGGACGAGCTATCGTTAGGACAGTCGAGGATGCACAGACCGTCGGAGATCTTGCTGCAAGTTCCGTTCTTCTCAATTCCATTCCCGAAATTGTCTTTTATAATTACCTTGAAATCCGATTCCATCTGTTCCTTGTTGATTGATTAATTTTGTCATGTTACTCTTTTGTTGTATTGTTTTTCTTCTGAGAAAATCATATGGGCTAGGTCACCTAAATCATGGGATCTAGAATCTTCGATAGTCGTGATAGTTGGCATAGTGAGGACACGTAGTCAGACTTTGGATGTATTTCTCGGGTATGGGAATTTAAGGTTTTCGTCGTCGCATGCGGTAATGCGAAAATTTTAAATACCATGAACCTAAGGGTACGTACCTTAGTCAAGGACTCTCTGATTATCATAGCCTTGCTCACTAGCATGATGAAGACTCTGGACAACATGATTTTGGACAGACGCATATGATTATCTGACGGTATGTTTGAGACTTTGATTGTGGGGTGTTTGACCTAGAAGGACTGCTACCATCTTAATTTCGAGGACGAAATTTTTATAAGGTGGGTAGGATTGTAACACCCAGTTTTCCAGAAGAGGGTAATTTTGAAATTTTGTAATTATAATTATTAATTAATGATATTTATTTCATATTAGAATTTTTAATGATTTTTAATTAATTTTAAACTATTTAAATTTATGACTTATGATTTTGGTGTTGTGCTAGTAATTAGTAGATACTGCCTACCCTAGAGCCTAGCCATATGATTAGGGTATTTTTGATATTTTTAGGGTTATTTGGATTTATTATAATTTATTTGAATTTATGGAAATTTTTAGAATTTATTTTGGAATTGTTTGAATGAGGGTTGACTAGGTTGACTTTGGCTAGCAATGACCTTGGTAGGCTAACCTAGAAGCTAACCCTAGTTGTGTTTGGACTTGGTTAGGTCATGTAACCCTAGTTAGACTAGAGTTGACCCATGGTATGGTTATTTGACTTGAGTTAGATTCAAGTCATAAGCCATGACTTGTGATTAAAACTTAAATCAATAACTAGCCCTAAAGCCCATAGCCCATCGCTAAACCCTTACCCTAACCCACTATGGTCAGCCACATTGGGAACCCCACCCCTATTTATACTCTCTTCCATTTAGGGCTAGCCTCTTTTAGGAAAGAACAAGCTTAAGGAGGAGGTATTTTCCCAACTTTAGAAATTTATAGAAATTCTATTTGATCTCCTTTTTCCCTCAAACAAATTGTAATAGGTTCTAATTTAGGTATACTTTCTGTTCATGGAGGTCATTCTCAAAATTGGGACAATTTGGAGCTTTGGGATTAGCAAGAAGGATCCCCCATTTTGAAGCTTTCTTTGGAGAAGAACACCAATAGGTAACTTCTCATTCTCTCCATGAAATTCCAGTTTTCTTGCATATTTGGACAGCTCTAGGAGTCCCCTAACAGTAGGAATTAGTTTCGTGTCTTGGTGGATCCATTTCGTGTCCGTATCGGGCACGTATCCAATAGGATACCTAAGTGTTTGATGAAATATCTGTGAGGAATTTAATTCTGATTTTTGTGGAAGCAATTGCATGGATCTCTAGATCTAGGTATGTGTAGCAATGTTTGTGAAGACTGAGTTTACTTTCGTGTCTTTTTCGTGTCGGGATTGGACACGCACACACGCGCACAGCCCCGTGCCCATGCCCTGCTGCCCGTGTCCCAGTTCTCCTTGGACACGACACTTCGTGACCCAAATTTTTGTATGTATTTTCCCTAGATGACTGACACGAGCCCTATAAAATTTCATAGGATTTTATGGAGTGGTTTGAGAGATTTTTGGCCCGCACTGATTCGTGCACTGTGCACACACGCGGAAATTTGCGTCTGATACGACTGTTTACTCCTGACACGACTCCCGTGGACACGATACAGACATATGTACACGTCCCCCTAGTCTAGTCGTACACGTGTGTACGGCCACGTGTCCCCACGTGGCCTGTGTCGTGCACTGGACACACGTGCACGCGTGTACGACACTGTCTAGTACACAGTACTTGTGTCTGTGTTGTGTTCAGTTTGGACACTTCGTGTCCAGTTTCCTGGACACAAATGGCCCCCCCCCCGACACGTGTACACATGAGGGACACTTCCATATGCCTGATAGTTAGTTTTCCTTAGGTTTTGGTTTTCGAATTAGGAAATCCATATTTTCTGATACATGTGGATACTGTCAGTTTGTGGGGAAGGTTTGAATTCGATTTTGTTTCAGTGTTAATCCTTCTGACTTGATTTGATAAATTAACATGTTAGTTTGTTGTAAGGTTTGGGTTGAATTGGTGTTGAGAATTGGTTTCCTTTCATTCCGTTTTAACTGAACACATAGGCACTGTTACCCCCGAACACATGAACACTGAGACTGAATATATATCATAGGTTCACTGATTGGCCAATTGTTTTTTTTGATGTTTATTTAATGACTCTTTATGATAATTTCAATTGGTTATAATTTCAATTGTTCACTGATGTAATTACAACTCTTTGTGGTAATGTCAAATACCTGACACATGATTCATTGCCCTTCTAAAACAATTTTCCTGAGAAGCACTGTTTCCTTATTTAGTACAAACACACATGACAATGCACATGTTCATAGCACACATTCCTCATTAAATCTGAGTTCCCCATACAATGTTAACTGGGGTTTTGATTTTAGGATTTCTGTAAACTATTGGGTCCATATTGGACTGTTGATTAATATAAATCTGAACTGATTTCTTTCCTAAAGCATTGTAGGTTAACTCCCATTCAATTTAATTGGTTCTTTGAGTTATACTAAAACCTGAAATTAAGCTGTTGCAATGGAAACATGAGTTTTCATGAATGAAACCTGAGATAGTGTAGCCTCTGAGATGAATTGATTTCCCTTCTTTCTCATGAAAACTGAAACTGAAATTGTTTCATTCAAAGGGTTTGATTTGCATATAGATGTTGATTTCATTTCTAGTCACTGATTTTTCCCTGAACCCAAAACCTGAGATTTATTCCCTTGAATTGTATTGAATGATTATGTTGTTTGATGTGATTTCATTTGAACTGAGATGTTGTTCAACACTGAGTTTTACTTTAATATCAAACCTGAGAATTCTCATTCCTATTTATGCACTGAATTGGGTTCCTGTCATTTCTTTTGAACTGTTTTACTAATGCACACATATAAACACATGTGTAAACTAAATCTGAGAATTGATTTCCTTTTTCCAAGATTGCTTGTGTTATAACAAATTGTTCAATCTATGGCTGCATGATTCCAGTTTACAAATAACTGAAACTGAATTTGGTATTTAAAATTGTCATGTTTATGTGCATTGGTGAGCCACTGTTAGTGTTGTTGGAAAAATCCTTAACTGTCAAAAGCTTCATTTCCTCCTTTTATCATTCAAAGTGATTCACTGTTGTAATAATACTGTCAATGTGATTCCCATATGACACTGTCACCTAGGTTTCACTCATACACACGGTCATCCTGTTTTTCTGAGAATTTCACAACACAAATTCCTGAGAACCTGATTAGTTGATTAACTGTTTTCTATGCTACTTTGTTTTACACTGTTAAGTTGGTTTAACCTGGGAATTGAAGCCTGAAAACTGGAATTTAATTCTTTTATTACATGAGTTGAGTGAGTTTTTGATTCATTTCTTTAAATTCTATTCCTAAGTGATGTTGTTTCATATAACCCCTTAACTAAGATGAATGTTGAATCAATGCAACCTGTCATGTAATTCCAGTCTCATTTCACTGAATTCCTATTGAACCTGAGATGAATCCTCTAAATTTTGATTCACTGATTTCCTGCTTTCTATTCCTACTGGACTGTCACTCACACGCTTGTATTCACACATGCCATATCACACCAAGGGTCTCTCCACACACATTCTTGGACCCTCTAAGCCAAACACACACACACATGTCTAAACTATATACACACACACATTGTTGTATGTCCTATTTACACACACATGTATACCTTAATCTCTCCCTAAATCTCTATGTATATATGTAAATATGTATATAGGCTTGTATGATATATAAAATAGGTAATGCAATATATGCATGGATAATGTGGCAGGTAAGTCCTATTTACACACACATTGTTGTATGTCCTATTTACACACACATTGTTGTATGTCCTATTTGTATATTAGAGTGATAACTATTATTGTATATAAATTTTGCTAATGGTAGGTAAGTCCCAACTTGACTTAAATCCACTAAGTCGTAGTATGTCTTCGAGAATTCACTCGTTCTATTTGGTCATCAGTTTGAAGATGATATGTTGAAATGAACTTTATTTGACCCCATTGTCGATTGAAGGCTACTCCAGAAATATGATAATAATCGTTTATCCCAATCTGAAACTATAGATACACTCATTCCATACAAACGAACTATCTCGTCAAGATAAATCTAAGTTATATGATCAACATTCCAAAAGACTTTCTTGGTGATGAAATAAGAAGACTTGGTTAATCGATCCACAAAAACCCAAATTGCATCATTCTTCCAATGCATTTTTGGTAAGCCAATAATAAAGTCCATACTGATATGGTCTTATTTCTATTTTGGGATGACGAGGTTCCGCATCTCCCGTCGAGCCTTTGGAGTTCTACTTTTACTCTTTGACAAGTCATATACTGTGACACAAAGAGAGCCATGTCCTTCTTTATACTGTGCCACCTAAAAGTTGTGTGCAAATCCTTATACATTTTGGTGATGCCTGGATGCAATACATACTTTGTCACACCCTAACCCGAGAAATTGCTCGTCCTCGCTAGATTTCACCCGAATCATCGTCCTCACTGGGGCGTGATGTCGCACGAGCCTGGAGTTGCGCCTGTGCAAGGCAAGATAACAGGTTCACATAAGATTATCTAATATTGATAACATAAGCAGCAAAAGGAAACAGAGTATACAATAAGAATCTCTTTTATTAATAATGAACTGAAAGTTACAAAGGCTTGAATAGCCTAACTGAATATGCCAACTGGCTAAAACGATCATGATCTCCCTAGCTTATAAAGGATTACATCGTTCCATACATTATGCCTCTTTATAGCCAACAAGTAGTCTTCGGCCGAACATCTCCATGTTGCAAATCCGAACGCCAATGCGGTAGCTCCTCTGGAAACGCTAAGGACTCCATGCCTCGGTGCATACAAGACAAGCTCCGCCCCAAGCCGAACATAACCTGAATCTGCAAGCAAACTGGCGGAGGATTAGTGCTTTCGTCCTCGTTGCACTGATCAAGATCCACGCACACACAAACCAAACACTAAGTATATTTAGTGAAACATGCAACATTATTTGGTGATCTTTACAATTAGCCTTAGGATTAATTTCATGGCAATATTCACGTATAGTAACTTATCATAAATGTGTCTAATACCGTGTCCCTGCGACAGATACAGTTATACATAATATAAACATAAACATAGTGATCGTGCTTATCTCCGTCCCATTTTGCCTAGCCTACAATGGTTAGAACTTTACATAACTAATCTTATAATTTACGCAACTAACCAACCATACTTAGACATATGCATAAGGGTAGCAGGTCCTGTGCCTGCACCCAACTCTAATCTCTGCCCACCGGCCCTATCTATATGAAGGTCATGGTGTTTCGCACCGTAATGGACTTGGCATCCTTATGTGTAAGCCTATGATCGCTCCAGTACGGGTTGCTAGCCCAGTATATGAAGATTTCCAAACTTATTGATATCATAGCTTATCACAGTACTGGCCGATCGCAACTGTCCTAATGATGTGCACCATAAATACCATACATAATTCTTTCCTAGGCCGAACGGTCCCGGTGCCCCGGTCGTAATCGTTCGAGGGAAGTCGTACCCGTGTACGGGCCATCCGAGTCACTTGACTATGCAATACGCGCCATAGCATATAAGTCATATCATTCCAACCAATCTCACATTCCATAAACATAATCCATTATCTCTATCTCAAGTTCCTTCGACATTATGTCCAAACACATCCGTATTGATGCACGACGCCCAACGGCTTAGACTTCTCGTACTTATACTCAACGCGTTCCATCCATAAGTTATTCACATAACAGCAGTTCCATAGTTACTTAGTCATTTCGTAGCTTATGTGCATGAGGGCACGCTTAACGCCATAATCAGTGTTCTAGGCCTAGTATTCAATATTCTCGGAGTCGTGTACGTGATGCACATCTCGATATCACCTTTCAATGTTCTACCACCACTGCCCTACCGTGACCCGTACACTTGATGTACGTCGCTTCAATTGTTCAATATTCAATGTTCAATGTTCTATCTTAATGTTCGACACATACTAAGACCCTTAACCGTTCAAGCCACGCTCGCTAACTTAATGGCAACTTACGCATACAAGGATACATTTTATTAGACGTGAAGGAGTAGGGGAGAGAGTCAAGAACCCGCCCACCTTAAGTCGATACGTTTTGTCGTTTTATCGAGCTGAAGCGGCTCGATTCTATAACTTGGTTGCACGGCTAACTCTCCTGACTTAGCCATTCCGTTGAGCTACTCGAGGGCACGCTTAACGCCATAATCAGTATTCTAGGCCTAGTATTCAATGTTCTCGGATTCGTGCACGTGATGCACATCTCGATATCACCTTTCAATGTTCTACCATCATAGACCTACCGCGACCCGTGCACTTGATGTACGTCGCTTCAATTGTTCAATATTCTATATTAATTTTTGACACATACTATGACCCTTAACCGTTCGAGCCACGCTCGCTAACTTAATGGCAACTTACGCATACAAGGATACATTTATTAGACGTGAAGGAGTAGGGGGAGAGAGTCAAGAACCCCCCACCTTAAGTCGATACGCCTTGTCGTTTTGCCGAGCAGAAGCGGCTCGATTCTATAACTTGGTTGTACGGCTAACTCTCCTTAATTAGCCATTCCGTTGAGCTACTCGATTGATTCGGCTTACTTTGCCCATGCCACAATCCGTTACATGGCGACGATTTGGTTTTAGGACATCATTTTGAATAAGGCAGAAATGTCGACCCTTTACAATCCAGCGTAAAAGCATAGCCTGCACACCAGATCAACCAAGGTCAATACCTTGTTCCAATCAGACTTAGGTTTTACATCAATTCACATCGACACTTCATCGGGTCAACGCACTCTTCGAGTCAACGACTCATCGTAATGCACCGTGCGGAGCGGGGCATTACATAATATACCACTCAAAACAAGGTTCGTCCTCGAACCAAAACCAACACTTAATCCAAGTGTTCCGCTAGATCGTTTCACGATCTCGTGCCACTATCGTTTAAATCATACAACTTAGTTTGGATCATACACAATTTTAGGCGTCCTACCAATATATGCATTTCAGCCAAACTGAGTTGTAGGATATCGAGACAAGGCTAACAGGCTCAACTTACATCCTCAAGCACTAGCTATTCCATACCCGACTTGGTTAAATCTTAGCGCCTATTCCCAAATTACTTCTCATATACATTATTCCGTAACATATGATCATCCTGCCAAACATTTATGCGTATAACTTAACTCAAAACTATTACTTTGATCCCATAAGTTTCTCGTCGGCCATCTAACGCATGCATTGCATTAAGTCATTGCGCATCCGATCGCAATAATTTCTGTAACACCTATTCGCCCAATCGTTTCTCTCTCTCACATAACTCAAGTCTTTTATTTAGTCGTTCATAACATTTGACCTTAACGACATGGACTAAGTCCAACATGTCTCAAATTCCTTTGCCTACCATTTTCTCTAAGTCTCGCACACAACTATCCAAATATGATTCACATTCTCTCGTTCTATCCATGCATTGCGTCTGGAGCTACCCCCGCTAGATAACTTATCTAGACATCGTGCTTAATCTCTCCCGACACAAGAGGTCAACTTAAGTCTACGATGCTCAAAAGCAACAATCTTTCCAACCCAAGGTCTCTTACTATACGTCTATCTCATATTCTTGATCGAATAGGGATTCCTTACCCAATTTTCGAATCAATCCCAACTAGTTCATTTCGTAACATCAATCGTGCGCCCAACATATAACCTAATCGTTACTCAAACCGATCTACGACACAACTCTTAGGGTCATTCTACTATTCGTCGCTCTTGCACATTGCAGAATTCTCGTAATCGCCTTACCACATCACTAGGCTAAGTACGTTCCTCAATATCTATTCGATCATCGACCAACCAAGCATATTCATGTACTCATTCAATCAATCATACATTTTCTGACCATATCGATCTAGTCGAAGGCTACTCACTAACTTCTGAAACACGATACTCGCTCGCTTAGAACCCTCATATACTACATCATCGACGTAATTTTTCATACGACTTCCTTAGGGTCATCCTACGGTCTTCAACATTTACTTGATTTCGCGGTTAAGTCTTCTAGGGTCATCTGCCCCGAAACTACGCTCGATAATTAAAAATCATCAACGGGGGACAGTTACTATGAACCATGATATATCCTATCGCGGAGCAAAATCAATTCTCGATAATTCTTATGAGACTTTATCCAATCCGACATAATTTACCAATCCATAATTTATTTATCCCCGTGCAACTCATGCGCCGTTTAATACTCGAATCACTCATGCATTACCGTTAATAATATCGCTAACCGAGCAATATTTGTTCGTCTCGTGTACGAGTCTATCTACCCACGATCAATATCTGACACACGCTATGCTTATCGCAACAATCCTCAAATTCACCTCCGTATCAAACCACAAGTCTAAATCCAATTTGCCACACCTTGCAAGTTCGATCATCCCTGCTGGATGAATCACCATACCAGTGCTCATGCGGAATGATCATCCTAATTCGACGTGACGCATGTGCGAGACTGGTGTTGTACTTGCACAAGACAAGAACGTCAACGTAGTGGTTGTCCATGAAGCAATCCAGACACTTTTATTTTCCATCCAAGTAATATCCATCCACTCTTAAATTTTTTCGACGCTTTTCCACGGTTATCATCCGAACCTACATCAACTTAACTTGCATCTCATTCATCCAATAAAATGCTCAACATAATTTTTGTTCATTCGATTAAAGTATCCTCGAGTTATTGCATATGATTTTTGATACGCCTCAATACCATCGTCGATATGCACAACTTGAACATCTTCCTCTCTCAAACTCTAATTCGTTGCAATTACTGCCATTATCTAAACTCAAATATGAATCAAGTCTTGCACACATCAAGATCCATTCAGTTGTAACTAACTACCATCATCAAGACACGATTTTTAATTCATATATCCATTCTCATATTCCTAACTCGTACTTCCAATTAGTGCTACCGACTCATCGCGCTAACTCAATTCGTTTTGCATGATCACTTCGTACCTACTCAACTCGTTTCGAACAGTTTTCGTACTGACTTAACTCAAATTTGACTGAGTCAATTATATTCTCAACGTAGCATTCTTTCGTTATGCTTATCCTATCGTTCGACTTATACTTAACAAATCCTCGTCCGACGTATCATCCATGGATACGACGTCGCACAAAATCATTCAACTTAAATCGTCGAAGCATATTTGCATCGACTCCTATCGAGTCATTCCCACTCGAGTCTAGGTATCACTCCGTCTACTGGGGCAAACCTATCATAACCGACTCAATCGTCTTGACGCAATCTATTGCAAGTCATTAAACAGCTTAACATAGCTACCGCCAAGTGCTATTGCATATACCACTCAAAATCGAGTCAATACTCGACTTTACACTCCGTATAGGTCCGACATCTATTTCGAGTTAACTATTCCATGGCGATCTTTCTTGATCCCAGCTCTAGCGTTTGCTTACTCGAGTTGGCACAACAATTGGACCAATATGATAGTTGTTCATCTAAGTTTGACATACATTCAAATATATCCATATCTTAGCGATCATATCGATCACACACGCAACATTCGCTTATTCCAAGCTCAATGCAACACTCGGCCAACATAAACTTTCTTCTACTCAAACTCGACTTAGCGACCAACTCGACTCGTTACTATCGCATCTGAATTTTCCATATTACTCGTTGCAACTCGTCAACGCTTTATTCTCGATACTTAAGGTCATTACTCAATATCGTTTAACATATCGCTATCCATCCGTATAGCCATACAACATATATCATACTATGTCGACTCGTTGTACCGATGCAACGAACGATTCACGACTTACTGCACTCCGTGCAACCAACAATACATAACCATTCGCATAGCCACATAACACGCATCGTCTCATATATTGACTCGTTGCACTTCGTGCAACCAACAACACGTATCCCTTGCACTTCATGCAACCAACATCACCATATTCGTTGTACTTCGTGCAAACACGACTCGCAACTTTGTTGCACTTTAGAAAACTAACATTTCATAACTTGTTGCACTTCGTGCAACCAACATTTCATAACTCCTTGTACTTCGTGCAACCAACATTCTCTGATAGCACTCGAAGAGAGCGAGATTGTCACGACATACTTGAGGCAGACGTACGCACTTAATATAGACTTATTGTATAGAACATCCAATGTAGCATCGAGCAGATCCATGAGCCATGCGGTTGCGGAAACAACTTAGAGTCAACTGATTTTTCGATATCGAAGCAACTTAGGGTCAAAGAGATTCGTTCACGGTCCAGAGGACGGAATCGCTCTGATACCAACTTGTCATGCCCCGATCCGGAAATCGCTCATCCACGCTAGATTTCACCGAATCATCGTCCTCACTGGGACGTGATGCGCACGAGCCTAGATTTGCG
>JANAVB010012291.1:0-24141 GCA_029216955.1 Iris pallida | reverse complement strand
CGTGCATCAGAATTCGCGCATCCGTGCGTCAGAATTCCTGCACATCAGCACATCCGCGCATCAGAACTCACGCTGCGTCTTCAGTACATGCGTGTAGGAAGACTACGTGCATGACATGCTCGGAGTCAAAGAATGCGTTGTCGGGACTTCACGTGCATGGCCTCTCGGCGCATGGCCTTCCGGGCGCATGGGGGTCATCGTCCCCAACAGCAAGTTCAGCCATAAAAGTTCTGAAAACTTGTCATGGCCATAACTTCCTCATCCGAAGTCGAAATCAAGCGAAATAAAAGTCAAAATTGTATGAAATTGAATTTTCTACAACATAGAACCATTAGTTTTTGGAAATACCAAGTTTTTTTAGAGATTAAAACCAAGCAAAACAAGAAAAACTTTAAGTCTAGATATACAAGAATCTATCCATGGAAACTAAAAACTTCAAGTTCTAAAGAGGCTTAAAATCAAGTAAAAAAGAAAATGGAATAATAAAACTTGAGATCCATCATGAAGCAAGTTGCACTTGCCTAGGCTTGGTAGGTGGGAGGAGTAAATGAAGAAGATGAAGAAGTAAATACAAATAATGGAGGAGAGAGAAGAAGTTGACTTATATAGCAACCCCTCTCATCTCAACCCAATATAAACCAAACCAAGCCAAGCCAAGTCATGTTGAACCAAGTTGAACCAATCAAGTCAAGATTTTAAACCAAGGCTAAGCTAAACAAGACAAGTCTAACTACGATCCACCTAACAAATCTCAGAAATCCGTACACGTGTACTAAAAATACGTATAACGGGAACGGGAGTGATAACTCTACCCACCTTAAAAGAATTTTTTCCTTAGAATTTAATCAAGAGGCTAGAGATGTCGGGGCAAGCTATACTAACCACAGGCAATCTATGACTAGCAGTCAACCAAGCAATCATTCATACAAGCAAGAAAGTAGAAGCATAAGGCATAAGAAAGACATTATACCTTATGAGTCAAACAAGTGTGGATATCACGAGTGGATATCATTCTCACGCTCCCACGTTGACTCACCTAAGGAGTGATGACCCCAAGCAACACGGACTAACTTAATAGTCTTGTTCTTGAGTATCTTCTTCCTTAGGTCCAATATAGATACGGGCCTTTCCTCATACGAAAGGTTGGTACCAACAACCAATTTCGAATGATCAAGGATATGGCTCGGATCCGGAATATACCGTCATAATTGGATACATGGAAGACATCATGTACCTCACGTAACGACTGTGGAAGAGAGAGACGATAGGACACATCACCTACTCGCTCGATAATATCAAACGGTCCTATATACCTAGGACTAAGCTTTTCCCGTACGCCGAATCGAATGATGCCACAGGTAGGCGAGATCCTAAGGAATATATGGTCGCCGATAGAAAATTCAAGCGGACGTCGATGAGAATCGGCCTAATGGCGCTGACGGTCTTGTGCAACTCGAAGATGATCTCTGACTTGTCTGACCACCTCGATTGTCTGCATAATCATCCCTGGACCAAGCATCGATCTTTCGTCGACCTCATCCTATGCTAACGGGGATCTGCACTTTCTGCTGTACAAGGCCTCAAAGGGTGCCATCTGGATACTGGCCTAGAAAATGTTGTTATAGGAGAACTCTACGAGATGCAGGTGATCTTCCCATGAACCACCGAAGTCGAGTGTATATGACCGTAACATATCTTCTAGAGTCCGATTTGTGCGTTCTGACTGACCATCTGTCTGCGGATGATAAGCTGAACTGAACTTGTGACGAGTCCCCAAGCTCTCTTAAAGATTCCGCTAAAAGTGCGATATGAATCTTGAATATCTGTCGGATACAATACTGACTGGTACTCTATGCAACCTGACTATCTGCCTGAGGTACATTTCTGTTAGTTGATCTGTCGACTGACCAATCCTAAAAGGGAGAAAATGAGCTACCTTAGTGAGTCTATCGACTATAACCCATATAGCATCTCTCCCAGCTGGGGATTTAGGTAACCTAGTTACAAATCCGTGGTGATGTGCTCCCATTTCCATTCTGGGATCAGTAAAGGTTGAAGAAGTCCAGCTGGCCTCTGATGTTCAGCTTTAACTTGTTGGCAAACTAAACAACGAGAGACAAACCGGGCTATCTCCCTCTTTATGCCATTCCACCAGAAATGCTGACGGATGTCTCGGTACATCTTCGTACCGCCGGAATGAATTGAATACTGAAAACTGTGTGCCTCTGCCATAATCTCCTGTCTGATATCACCACTAGGTACACAAAGACGCCTTCCATGTTGGAGTGTACCATCTTCGTGAATACATAACTCTAGTCTTCGTCCTGCATCACACTCTGCTCTAAGCTGCTGAAGATTAGAATCTGTTGATTGCGCCATCTTGATCCTCTCAACTATGTTGGACTGAACTTGCATGCTGCCTATCAATGCCATATTGGTAGAAAGAACTACTTCTATCCCCATCTTCTGAAAATCTGCTAATAACTCTGGCTGTGCTGTTAGAAAATAAAAAAATAAGTTCCTACTCTTCTGCTCAACGCGTCTGCAACTACATTGGCCATCCCAGGATTATACTGCAGGTTGATGTCATAATCCACCAGTAACTCTAGCCATCTTCTCTGACGCATATTGAGATCCTTCTAGGTAAACACATACTTAAGACTCTTGTGGTCAGTGAAAATCTCTACCCGATCTTCATACAAATAATGCCTCCACAACTTGAGTGTGAAAACCACCGCTGCTAATTCCAAGTCATGGGTTGGGTAATTCCTCTCATGATCACGAAGCTGACGTGATGCATAAGCTACTACCTTACCATACTGCATTAAGACGCATCCCAATCCTCTGCCGAAAGTATCACAATAAACTAAAAATCCTCCAATCCCATCTGGAAGCGTGAGAATGGGAGCCGTCATCAATCTTCGCTTCAACTTCTCGAATGAACTCTAACACTCTGTTGTCCAAGCAAACTGCACATCCTTGCAGGTCAACCGCGTCAATGGTGCCAAAATTCGAGCAAAGTCTGACACAAATCGCCGGTAATAGCCGGCCAATCCCAGGAAACTTCGAACTTCTGCGACGATGCTAGGTACTGGCCATGTCTCTATGGCCACTATCTTCTGGGGGTCCACTTCCACTCCACCTCTGGTGATGATGTGACCTAAGTACGAAGTACAATCAAGCCAAAATTCATACTTTCTGAACTTCGCATATAATTTTTGCTCTCTGAGAATCTGAAGAACTACACGAAGATGCTGCTTATGCTCTGTCTCATTCTTGCTATAGACCAAGATGTCGTCTATAAACACTATCACAAACTGATCCAAATAGGGCATGAAGATACGATTCATGAGGTCCATGTATACGGCTGGCGCATTGGTCGCTCCAAATGGCATAACAAGGAACTCTCAATGCCCATATCTAGATCTGAATGCTGTCTTCGGGATGTCCTGCTCTCTGACGCTGATCTGATGGTACCCTGACCGCAAGTCAATCTTCGAAAATACTGCTGCCCTACTGAGCTAATCAAATAAATCATCTATCCTTGGTAAAGGATATCTGTTCTTGATTGTCACAGAGTTCAAGGTATGATAATCAACACATAATCTTGACGTACCATCCTTCTTTTTCATAAGAAGCATCGGAGCTCTCCAAGGTGATCCACTAGCACGAATGAATCCTTCGGTTCTGAGTTTTTCAATCATCTTGTATAAGATCTCTAATTCTGAAGGTGCCATCATGTAGACTATCTCTAACACTGGTGTCGTCCCCGGAATTAAGTCGATAGTGAACTCTATCTCTCTCTCTGGTGGCATACCTGGAAGCTCTTCGAAAAATACATCAGGAAACTCTTTTACAACTCTAGGAAATTGAATTGCTTCTGCTACTGCCATCCGCAATACTGGTGGAGAAGGTTCTACTTCGCCCCTAGAGAATGAAAACTCTGCCTCACCGGGAATACTAAAAATAATCATGCCAATATGGCAGTCAATTCTTGCATTTTGCTCCTTCAACCAATCCATTCCTATGACCACATCATAGTCGGCCATCGAAAATTCTATCAATCTAGCGGGAAAATCTCTACCGCTAACTACGATTCGACACGAGAAATAGACTCTATCTATCCCTACAAGATCGTTACCAGTAAGTATATTGAGTCTTACTGATAATCACTCGGACTCCAGTCCTATCCGTGTTGCAAATCGTGCAGACATAAATGAATGCGATGCACCCGAATCAAATAATACTGATACTGGAAAATAGTTGACGAGAATGGTACCTGCCACCACCTCATCTAAAGCTAACTCTTCTGCTATGGTCAGAGCCATAGCCTGACCTTGTCTTCTTGGTGATGGTCCCCTCTACTGGTGACCTCTCTGCCTGCTATGAATCTGAACCTGGACATACTGCTGAACCTGAGGTGGCAATAGCCTCAGAAGCTGGTACTGCTACTGCACTGGTACTGGACCCCTAACCGATAGATTTGTTAGGTTTGATGAGGATGAACTGGCTCTATTCAGACAAGACCCTATCTTGTAATCCGGTGCCCCACAAGCCAAGCACAATCCCTGTGCTCTACGACACTCTGATACTACGTGCCCTGGCTTCCCACAATGAGTGCAGCCCATTACGGAAGACTGCTTCTGCTGCTGAGGATACGTCGGTGTCGAGTGTTGAACTGACGAAACTGTGGTCACCCTCCTAGGAGCTCCAATTGTTAAAGTCCTAGTTGTCGGGGCTGGTACTGATAACTGGGACATCTGCCCATGAGACATCTTTCGTCCTCCGCTTCTATCTACAATCCTCTGAGAAGTATACTCATGTCTCTTCGATGCTCGCAAGACGGCATCAAACGTCTGGTGCTCAAACTGCTCTACTGATATGATAATCTTTAGGTGGAGCCCCTGCTGGAATCGCTGGGCTTGATCCAATTCGGTTGCCACCAAGGTGGAAGCAAACCGACTAAGTCTAGAAAACTCGGCCGCATATCCATCGATCGTCTTTTCCATCTGCTTAAGATTGGTGAATCTCGTCTGTATATCATACCGAGCTACTGCATCGAAGTACTTGGTCTGGAACTTGTTGCTGAATACCGCCCATGAGACAGGCGTCGATAATCCAACTGCTAGCATCGCCCACTAGCTGCAGGCTAAGTCTAATAACTGCAGGCACACAACGGCCACCTTCTCATTCTCAGGAATCCTAGTTGCTTCTAGGATAACCTCTGTGTCCTAAAGCCATGCATCAGCAGCAATAGCATCTTCAGTGCCGTCAAAGAAAGGAGGGTTCAAACGCTTGAAGATGTTGGCCGCGTTGTTCCTTGGTAACCAACTCCGCCCATGGCATCTTGTACTGACTGGTACAAGGCATCGCCTCGAAGATTTTGAGATGCAAGAAATTCTCTGATGAGACCCACCAGGGTTACGTTATCAGGCTCTACAAGCTGGACTGGCTAAACTTGGGGATCTGGATCCCCGAAATGCATGACTTGGGAGGCCGCTCCAGAGTACTGGACTTGGTCTTCAGGTTGCTGCTGGTCCACTAGAGGTGCTCCGCCTTGCTGATCGGTAGGACCAGGAACCATGCCACTGAATAAAATGACATAAGGAACAATAAGGAAGGACCAAGATAGATCAAGGATAAAGCACCTTATCAGGCCAAGATTCAGAAAGATTAGGAAGCACGAGTAGAAATCAAGGATGAATGCTGATTGAGACATCTATTCGGTAAAACCCCACACATCTTGATTTACAAGGACCTGCATAGGCCACCACTTAAATCGTGTCACGCTCCAGAACCAGAATACTGGAGAGCGGGGGACAGACACAGCCAGCTACCTACATTAAAGTATAATCTATCTCGATATACGATCTCGGCTGTCTAGATGCATGAGGGTTTATCTACAAGCCAACAGTCTCTTATGGTCATGAACAAGCTTAGTGTCTCAATCTCAAGCAAGTAAGTAAATATTACAAGATGTTAGATCATCAGACATACAAAGTAAGGCGTCCCAAACATTACATATTCAGATGATCATGAAGCTAGTCATACAAAATGTAAAGACTAGCAAGAGTTTCAGTCATACATGATCAACCTTAGGATTTGTCAATCATGTTACAGCCCGTAGACAGACAGTAAGTAAAGTTGCAAACGAGCTAACACTTGCTCAGCGGCTAAACGCCTCAAAAAAATATTTTTACAAGGGAGTGGGAGAGCAAAACTCGTTGCCAGGGTTGCGCCTGGTGGTCACCATCTGGCTGAAAGTCAGGAAAGTCCTCGGGAGCTACTCCAAAAATCTGACCATACAAAACCAATTGGGTCAGACCCCAGAAAGAGCAAGTGCCACAAGGGAGGCTTCACTTAAGAACTAAAATCAGCATATTAGCACATGATACATAAGGATAACGAAAGACATGAGTTAGAGAAAGCAGGGTGATAAAGGATAAGATGACTAACGGACTATTCCGGTAACCAAGTTACAACCCGTAAACCAAACAAGGACCGGGGTTGTAACCCTTCACCTGAACAGAACTTAGTCTCTAACCAATTATCGATAAAGTAAAGCATAAACAAGCATGTCCTGAGATAGCCATGTACTGGATCTAGGCAAGACTAGACAAGATAGGACTCCATCCATCATTCACGGTCAAGCAAAGAGTACGGCTTGATACTTTAACTAACTAAGGTTATCACAAGCTTAGTTACTAACAAGATGCATCAAGATGTTCCAATAGCCACAAGTCCTGCAGTCTTAATCCAGGTTATCTGGTCACAAGTTGAGAGAGTTGGATTAGGTGACTTAGAGGTACAACACATGACAGTGTGCTGGAAATGTGCCCTACTCGATGGCAGGCTACAAGTCCAATTAAAAGTGCCTAGATAACGGAACTGCCTGTAGCTGGGAAATCCCTTCATGAACTACTTGATCATTCTAGTAATTAACCTAGTCAGATTCAGTATGAATCCCTGACCGTAGGAATCAGGAATTCATATCTTAGATATGATGCAAGACGAGACATGTAGCTTATACAAGCACAAACACCCACGGTGCCAAGACAAGATTTACATAGCAAGGCATATCGAGATTATCATGTTAGGTTACTTTATCAAGTCAAGAGTGCATCACAACGGACCACCATCAAGAATTATCATGTCAAATTGCTTGCCAAGAGTGTACCACGACGGGTCACTATTAAGAATTATCATGTTATTTGATACTTGTTAAGAGTACACCTTAACAGGTCACTATCGTGTTTTATTCTTACATAATCATGAATGAGAGAAATTTGCATAAAATAACTAATAACATATTCTTGAAGCCAAGGAAAAGATCTACAACTTTTATGTTTTGAGTTTTTCAAGATTTTAGCTACAAAATAGCTT
Organism: Iris pallida; assembly: GCA_029216955.1. Classification (NCBI taxonomy): domain Eukaryota; kingdom Viridiplantae; phylum Streptophyta; class Magnoliopsida; order Asparagales; family Iridaceae; genus Iris; species Iris pallida. Next base: position 16,758 of record JANAVB010012291.1, on the reverse strand, counting down.
AAACGGGCAAAAACAGCAAAATAATGCAATTATGGCGCATGCAAAATTCCTGCGCATCCGCGCATCAAAATTCCTGCACATCAGTAAATCTGTGCATCAGAATTCCTGCGCATCCGCGCGTCAGAATTCCTGCGCATCTGTAACTCCACCTTTCTAGTGAATAAATTTTTTATATATAATTTTGATTCAGCAATTTAGAATTTATTTAAGAATTATGTGAAGTAAATAATTGTATAAAACTATGATTCATTTCAGCCCATGGGTTTTCTATTGGTTTAAACTCTAAGTGGTCAGCCAAGCCCAACCCCATGATCCATTCTTCTTTTAACTGTCATTTAATTTCCTCTTCAATCATTTCAAATAATCAGAGAGGGGCGGTTGCAACTGCCATGTGCAATCCGAGCTACCCAATTCTTCCCGCCCAATTCTTTCCCCCTCTCCAAGTATCAATTCGAGCTCCACCTCTATATAAACTAGATTTTCCATCATTTTTAATCCAGAAAAAATAATTGAGAGAGAGTGCTGCTAATTTCCATCATTCCTTCTTCCTTCCGCTGTTGATGGCCATGGCAAATTCCTTCCTTAGCTCGGCAAGCAGTACAGGCAGCCATCCGTTGGTGGAAACAGCATGAAGAAGCTTCATGTCTCGATTCATCAATCGAAACCATCACGAGATTGCGGTGAGTATTGCCATCAATTCCTAGATTCGATCGATTCTCTAAATTTTAGAATCGATCTCCATCTGAACTAAATTTATCGATCCATTTAATTTTCTTTCAATTGTTCAGATCTAATAATTTTAGGTCAGAGATTGATCCGAACTATTCCTTCTGCGGAATAGCATTTTGTTTGTCGAAGTGATCGAGTTTGATTCATCGATCATCAATCTTGGTAAGTATCGACTCTCTTGTCGATTTAGTCTAGGTATTTTATTAAGTATGGTTGGATTCTTGTATGAAATTTTTTGTTCCTGGCTTAATGATCAAACAGGATGCATTTAAGAACCAAGACAATTGTTGGTGATCATAGCTGTATTGGATCGAAGTTTTAACAGTGAGTGATGAATTTTGATATTCTGAACTTTTTGCTATTTGTTTCTGGTTTGGAAATTCAAATTCTTCTAGCCTCTTGTTTAATTCTTGCTATTTTGCAATTGTTTGACAAATTGTCTCAACAGGGTTCTAATCTTCCATTGGACTCAAGAACTCGTGCCTGACTCTTTGGAGCAATTCATCATTCGATTTTGATCTTCTTCTTCTGGTATAGGCACTATCTCAATTGTATGATGTTCATTTTGTAGTAAGTTCAATTAGTTAATCGGCCAAGAGGGGGGTTGGTTAGTATCCAGTTCGTGTATGGACAGGGGAATGATTGAGATTCAGTTATTTTGGTTTTCAGTTGTTAGCAAATTAGATGATTATGCGATTTTGAGACTGCGATACAATTGTTGGTTCAGGATGACGAATCTGGGATTTCATCTCAGATTTGTCATTGAGACTTCATGTCAGTTTAATTCTTGCATAGTTAGTTAAATACTTTTATCAATGAGTCGATTGAGGGAACCTGAGATGTATATGCAACTGGTTCAATTTATTGAAGAACTGGGAATAAGTATGCATGCAAGATTTGGTTCGTTTTACTAAACTTGAAACCAATATAATGGTTGGTTTAGTTCAGTGAAACACCTAGGTGGTTGTTTATGAACTTGAGATTCTTATCAGAAACTGTTTTGAACCGAGACTTTATGTTATTCATTTGGGAATTTGTTGAGCCTAGACTCATGTGAATACTTAGTTCTACTGTTACCTGGGAATCATATTATTGTTGAATTCCTGCTTGCTAACAGACCCCTAGTTTCTGAGTTACTTGGTACACTGGTGAAAACTGATCCTTAGTGATGTATGGTCTAACACAAATTGGACTGTACTTATGTGCATTCTGCAATTTAGCTAAATTCAGACGTGGTAAATTACGTAGGTTTTCTTTTTATGAACCTATAAGTTGTTTGAACTTGAGTTCTTATATGAACCTGGGACTCTCATGTGATGCTTGGGTTCAATTATAGAATGTTGAATACCTGTACAATGATTTGGTTCACTTTGATGAAACTTTGATAGCCTGTACCATGACTGGTTCATCTTATTGGACCTGATTGTATGTACAGCTGAGTTGGTTCAGTAAAAACTGGAACTAACACAAATGGAATTTTTGGTTCAACTGGAAATGCACATACAGTATTAAGGGGGATTAAGACTTTGTCGATCTCAGTTCAGTTTTAACTGAACCTGAGTATATTGGTATTAAATTCAAGTTAAGAAGGTTAACAATTGGTTGAAGTCCAGCCTATTGAGATGAGTGTAAACCTGCATTTATATGTTTTCTTGCAAGCATTACATATTTTAGTTCAATACCTGAAACCATATGCAGTGTGGTGAATCGTTCTCGAACTGGGGCTTCATATCACTGCCTTATTTCAGTGTGAACCTGGGAAAGAGTCTCAATGTAAATCTGAATAGTGAATCCAGTGTGAACCTGAGAGTGAAACTCAGTTAAACTGAAAGAAAATCTCAGTGTGAACCGAGAACTTATCAATCAATAGCCTGGATTTTATATCAATATGTGGTCATAGGCTTTATACATTGTCCTGGCAAGTTAAACTGAATCTGGGTTCATGAACAAAGTTTGAATTAATTAGTGAACTAACCCTATCAAGGTTCTGAGTAAATCAGTGAACCTGAGAATTTATATGTCAATATATTAATTCAATGGTTGAACATGAGGCTGGGAACTCATGTACTGTATGCACTGAACCTGAGGGTTCATTTTTAATGGGAAGCTTTCTTATGCAATATTGGGGAGTGGATTCCTGAGACACATACTAGTGTCTGCCCTTTTAACCTGAAAGTTCAGTTTAGTTGTAATTAATGAACTTGGGAATTGGATAGGGAATCCTTCATTAGAAACATTAGTCACTCCATAACTCTGTGGTAACAAACAGTTATAGGGCACTTTATGAGCAAGCTTTATGAGTGATGTAAGTCTTTTTCCAAATAATGATAGTTAGCTTTACTTTCTAAATTATAAGATAACTAGTAGTTATAAGAGAATACTTGTAGGGAGTTAGTGATGAATAATTAAATAATGGACTTAACCCAATGTCATAAAGCATGTTAGAACTGCAAGACACCAATATAGAGCTTGATTATTTATTAACCAACTTGTACTCAATAAACCAGGAGGATATCCAGCTTACTTGATTACCAGTACTTTTTCGGAGCCAGGTAAGTACTTTTCTACGGTTTGGTGCATTTACATTCTTGTACTCTTTCTTGTGACACGTCATGGCACGATATCATGTATACTCCTGTACTCTTGTTATTGTACTTATTAGTGTCGGATGGGGAAATACACTAGCCATGTGACCAATCCCGGTTACTATACTCATGTGCCTAGCTTAGGCCTCATATCGTGCACGCGGGCCCTAAGTCGTACCATATTCATGTACTCCAGTGCATGTTCTCACCCCAGCCGATCACATGGACTAGACGTATTTCGATATTGTGCACTTATCATGTCTGGTACTTCAGGATTATAGTTTCATTCCTGTACTTTACATTCATGTACTATAGTTCCTATACTTATTTGTTGTACTTATTTCCTGTACTACTTTCATCTACTTTCATGATCATTCCTGTATTTCATTTTCCTGTACTCCTGTACTCAGTTCATATCATGTTCATGTTTCATTACCTAGAACTGTACTTTGCTTCGCTCCTGAATAGGATATGTTACAGGTGAGTTGGAGGCCCTGTGCGATACTTATTATGGCCGAGAGCCAGTTGATGCAGGAGAGCTAGCTGGAGTTGCTCTTGACTTCGAGGCTGCAGAAGCCTAGAGCTTTACCATTAGCACTTTACATTTTACCTTGTATTTGAGACTAGTAGACTCTATCTTTTATTTTGCTGGAATGTAATAAATTCCGAGGCTTGTACTTTACTCTGGGTTTGGGATACAATTATAGATGCTGTGATTTCATACTTGTTCATAATTATCTGGTTAGATTTCCCTAGATTGGTACAGCTTACTTCGTCGTGTCTAACGACGAAGGCTGGGCGTGTCCGACTCGTGTTCGATTATTCGGGAGCGGGTCGTGACAACATCCGTGCATCAACACATCCGAGCATCAGAATTCCTGTGCATCCGTACGTCATAATTCCTACGCATCCGCGCATCAGAATTCCTGCGCATCCGTGCGTCAGAATTCCTGCGTATCCGCGTATCAGCACATCCGTGCATCAGAACTCACGTTGCATCTTCAGTACATGCACATAGGAAGACTACGCACATGACACGCTTGGAGTCAAAGAATGCGTTGTCGGGACTTCACGGCGCATGGCCTCCGGGCGCATGGGGGTCATCGTCCCCAACAGCAAGTTCAGCCATAAAAGTTCTGAAAACTTGCCATGGCCATAACTTCCTCATCCGAAGTCGAAATCAAGCAAAACAAAAGCCAAAACTGTATGAAATTGAATTCTCTACAACATAAAATATTAGTTTTTGGAAATACCAAGTTTTCTTAGAGATTAAAACCAAGAAAAAGAAGAAAAACTTTAAGTCTAGATATACAAGAATCTATCTATGGAAACTAAAAACTCCAAGTTCTAAAGAGGCTTAAAATCAAGTAAAGAAGAAAATAGAACAATAAAACTTGAGATCCATCTTGAAGAAAGTTGCACTTGCCTAGGCTTGGTAGGTAGGAGGAGTAAATGAAGAAGATGAAGAAGTAAATGCAAATAATGGGGGAGAGAGAAGAAGTTGACTTATATAGCAACCCCTCTCATCTCAACCCAATATAAACCAAACCAAGCCAAGCCAAGTCATGTTGAACCATGTTGAACCAATCAAGTCAAGATTTTAAACCAAGGCTAAGCTAAGCAAGACAAGTCTAACTACGATCAACCTGACAAATGTCAGAAATTCGTACACGTATACTAAAAATACTTATAACGAAAAACGAGAGTGACAAGTTTTGTGCTTGGTTTAGCAAGTGACTTAGGCTATGAGTTAGTAGCTATCTTGGATACTTGATTTGCATATACTTAGTTTATTTAGACCTAGAATTGACTAACCCTAGCTAGTTTGACCACAGTTGATTAGAGTTGACCTAGTTTGACTTTATAGTTGACCAGAGTTGACCAAGAGTTAACTTTGACCTAGATTGACGTAGACTCATGTAGATTGCATTATAATTTCAATTACCATATAAATTGAACTCGTTATAACCTGTGTTGCTATAACTAGGACTCTGTGACTCCAGTTGGCTATCTTTTCATTTCAGCTGTTCAAGATATCAGGCAAGTACATTCACTGATAGTTTTTATTGTCTTAATATCTGCTATATCCGATTCAGTTGTAGTGTCTTACTTGATTTTCTGACACGATGGTTCACGGACTAGTATACGTTGGATCATGACATGAGATGTTTCTGGATTTTCTTTGTATATTGGTACATTTCCTGTCTTGTTCCCTATACTTGTATAGACATCGATTCCTGAGAGGGAGTAGCTACCCTCTTAGGGAATTCCGTGTCATGACGTGTCATGTCCGGATCCGTTATACTATTCGGGGATGGAGAATTATTAGAGGCTATGTGATCAAAGCCACCCTGTCACTAAATTCGTGTGCTTGTGCCACCCTCACTTCACGTAGGGTGTAACGATATCTTATTTCTTATGCTCGTTATCCAGGTTGGCCGGCATGACCCTTTCAAGTGATTTTCATGTGATTGTCGGGCCAAGAAGATAGCCTGTCCTGTAACTTTTCCAAGCCGATCACATAAAGCTCTAATAATTTATGGCACATTTTATATTTATTTTATCATATTATATATCCTGCTCAGTTCTATATTCAGTACTTTTCTCACCATGTTATGATATTCAGTACTCATATGTTCTACATGATCTTATGCTAAACCTTAATTGGAGGCTAAGTTCTGTTCGGAAGAAGGGTTACAACCCCGGTCCTTGTTTGGTTTACGGGTTGTAACTCGACTTCCGAATAGCTCCCAAGTCATCCTATACCTTTGTCTTGTATTTCATTATACTGTCTCTTATAGAATTTGTCAATTCATATGGAAGTATTGTTAGTGTTTGTACTTGCTTATTTTCCTGACAGAATAACCGTTGATGTTTACAGAGTACATATTAGCTGATTGTTCTACCTTTTACGGGTATGGCCAGGATAGAGTTTGATAAGACATTACCCCTGGAGCCCGTAGATGATATAGCTCATGTTTAGACTGTTAGATAGGTTTGCCTGGACTGCGATCCAGCTAGTGTTTTCAGACTGTAGTTTTATATTATATTTTGAGTTTTTGTGATGTGGTTATATCTTTGAGCTTGTGTTGGATCTTGAACTCCTTTCCAGTTTTCCTTTCTATCATATTTCTATTTCGTGATATCTATCCTAGTTTGTCTTGTGATTGAGTTATGCCATATTATACCTCCGTACGGAGATGACAGGTACCCTTATATTTTGTCTAGTTGTAGTATTTATAGACGACCTATAAAGCGTTCTACCGTCGATTCTGCGGTGTAGGCTGGACGTAACCACATACTCGTACCCCTAATCAGGGTGCGGGTCGTGACACATTTTTGTAGTGGCCCATGCAGGTCAGAGTCGCAACTAGTACAATTTCGTAGTGGTGCTTGACTTAGAGCGCTGCTACGAGCCTGCTATTAGTATATATGTTCTAGGTTATGACAGGAGTTGCTCAATCACAGTTAGGAACTTTTGATAGATTCCAGGGATAACCCCTGAGAATCTTATTTCGAAAACTCTTGAATCTGTTTTCGCTTGCCTCCATTTATACTTTCTTGATTTGTTGTTGATTTTGATTCCTGATGTTCGTTGTTGACTTTGATCTTGCAACGAGATAAATTTTTTGGATTGAATTAAGATATATCATGATAAGGTAATGTCTGCTTTATTTATGGAGTTTAGAATTTATCGCAGCCATACAAGCTAGCATGACAAGGACATAGAGCTTGATTTTAGATATTCTTATCCTAGTTATGAAATTTGGATTTTCTTGCAGCCATACCGGTTGGCGTGGTAATAATTCCAAATGTCATGATTTTAGGGTATATACCTTAGTTATGGACTCTATTGTTTATTGCAGCTATGCTTACTAGCGTGGCAAAATTCTGACAACATAATTTCAAGAAGACGTGTATGGTATCAGATTTTATCTTAAATGGGTTCATTTCTTTTTAACAGTTGATGAAGAACAGATTTTATCATTATTTCTTTCTTGCCATTATTTCTTGTATTACCTTTTTTTGTAAATAAATAAATAAAATAAAACTGTCCTGATTACATCAATCATCTGTCTCGTATCTAATTCTGTCAGCTATATTTTGAAAGCCTTGAATCTCCATATCTTTTTACCTAATTCGAAAGGTCGAGGAAGTAATATAAATCATCTAACTCAAAAAAGACTTAATTTGTTATCTTGTGATAATCTTGCTAGGGGTATAATATGATGGACCTTGATATAAGTTTGGGATAGAGATGCGACTGAATTTGAGGATGAAATCAAGAGAGTTATATTATCAATTTAGGAACAATCATACTTAGAGAAATCTTTTGGGTATGAATAATTCATAGATGTATTTTATAACTGATGAGGATATTCGAGGTCAACTTAGTTTCGAGAACTTGGATAAATTTTGGTTATTGATTCTTGAGACGTTACACTTTAAGGCTATGATGTTAAATTTAGGAATTTAGTAATAGAGAAGAGATTTTAACTATATGCAATGATAATACGAAATTGAATAAGATATTGTAAGAAATGGCTAGAAACAGAAAGAACGTAAGAATTTTGAGTTATATAAAATACATAGATTTTATGAAAATTTTAAATTTTAGGAGAATAATATTGAAGGTGTACGTTGAAGAAAATATGAAGGTTGCATTTATAATGAAGAATACGTTTTGTAAGGCCTAGTGGGTTTAGATTTAAATAATACAAGGAGCGTAAATTGAATAAGTTCGAGGATTACATAAAACATGATTTAGAGACTTCGGATCCAATTCAAGACAAGGTGGAAGAATTTAGATTTATGATGATTAAGTGGTCAGTTTTGATTCCTAGTAAGAAGGGTATGCTTCATGAATAATATTTTGGAACTTAAAAATTTAGCCTATGGTGATCATGGCAAGGTCAAATCTTTATGACGAAAGGATATAATTTTGATGGTAGTCATACAAAGGTTGATTTTTATATTGGGACTTATGAGATAAAAATATGATTGGCAAATGATAAACTTGATAGTATCATAGAGAGATGATTAACATGACTTTCCTATGAAATCTTTTCTCTTTTTTTTCCTTTAAAAGAAGAAATTTGACTTAGTCCATATCTTTGAATCACCCTTTAAAAGTTTTCAATATTATTGAATCCTAGCTCCCTTAATCACGACCAATTGTAACGCTCGTATATCGGAATACATATTTTGAGTAGGCTTACATGTATTTCGGACCTATATTTTATTTTTTCGAATTTTGGCCTGTAATGGTATTTTGGCCCGACTTACGGATTTTGGTTTTTCGTAAATTGGGTTTTGACCTGGCATGGTTTTATTCCTTGTGGAGAAGGATTTGGTTTGGTTTGGTTTGGTTTGCATTGGACTACCCTTAGTTAATCTACACCCTCAACACAACACACCATCCCTCATTAAAATCCTACCTAACTTTCTCTCTCCTCATTACTCTTCCATTAATTTTCTCCATCTTCTTCTTCTTCCTTCCTCCACATAACACCTAACCTCCATAGGCAAGTGCACCTTACCACCAAAGAGGAACCCTATTTTATTTGTCCATTAGTTAGATTAGGCCATGGTGAACCACATTAGAACTTGGCATTTTGTGATTTGGAGTCTCCATTTTTCTAGATCTAAGTTTTAACCATTTTTGGATTTTTTTGGTTTTGATCTATTAAACTTAAATTTTGCTTGTTTTGAGGCTTCCATGTGGAAGAGAATTCAATTTTACACAAGATAGAACTTTGAAAATCTAAATTTCGTTTTGATTTGGCTAAGTTATGAGATTTAGAAATTTTGGGTGTTCTTGGCTTCAGGATACCGAGGTGGTTCTGGAAGCAGCTAGGACACCTGAGAATGAGAAGGTGGCGGTAGTACGCCTACAGTTGCTAGACTTAGCTCGCAGTTGGTGGGCGGCACAGGCCGTAGGATTAGCGGTGCCGGTTACTTGGGCGGTGTTTAGAGAAAGATTCCAGACGAAGTATTTTGATATTGTAGCTCGGTACGACCTGCAGACGAGGTTTACCAACTTGAAGCAAGGAGCCAGGATGGTCGACGGTTATGCATCTGAGTTTTCTAGACTTAGTAGGTTTGCCCCCACCTTGGTGGCAACCGAGTTTGATAGGGCCCAGCGGTTCCAGCAGGGGCTGCATTTGGAGATCTTGTTGGCAGTTGAGCAGTTCGAGCACCAGACATTCAATGCAGTATTGAGGGCAGCTAAGAGGCACGAGTACACCTCCCAGAGGATCGTGGATAGGACCGGAGGTAGGAAGCGGTCCCACAATCAGATGCACCAATCATCAGCTCCAGCCCCGGCAGCTAGGGGTTTGACCATTGGAACTCCGAGGCGGGCGACCTCAGTAACGTCGGTTCAACATTCAACCCCGACATACCCGCAGCAGCAGAAGCAGACGCCGACTTCCGCGATGGGATGTTCTTATTGCAGGAAGCCAGGACACGTGGTGGCAGATTGTCGCAGGGCACAGGGATTGTGCCTGGCTTGTGGAGCAGCAGATCACAAGATAGGAGCCTGCCCGAATAGGGGTAGTTCGTCCTCTTCCAACCTAACCAGTCCGTCGGTTAGGGGACCAGCACCTATGCAGCAGTAGTACCCGAGGCCATTGTTACCTCAGGCCCAGGCATTTTAGCAGCAGAACCAGCAGCAGTACACCCAGGCTCAAGTACAGAGCAGGCAGAGAGGTTTCCAGCAGAGGGGACCCGCGGCCAGAGGACAAGGTCAGGCAATGATGATGACTATGGAAGAAGAGGTTGCACCAGGTGAGGTAGTGGCAGGTACTATTCTCGTCAACTCCTCTCCAGTATCGGTATTATTTGATTCTGGTGCATCGCATTCATTCATGTCTGCACGATTCGCAACACGGATAGGATTGGAGCCCGAGTCATTATCAGTGAGGCTCAATATACTTACTGGTAATGGTCTTGTGGGGGTAGATCGAGTTTTTTCCTCGTATCGGATCGTAGTTAGCGGTAGAGAGTTCCCCGCTAGATTTATAGAGTTCTCTATGGCAGAACATGATGTAGTCTTGGGCATGGATTGGTTGAGGAACCAGTATGCTAGGATAGACTGCCACATTGGCAGGATTGTTTTCAGCATTCCAGGCGAGTCAGAGTTTTTATTTTCCAGAGGCACAGTGGAGCCATCTTCCCCAGTATTGCGGATGGCAGTAGCAGCAGTACAGTTACCCCGGATAGTTGAAGAGCTCCCAGATGTCTTTCCAGAAGAGCTTCCAGGGATGCCGCCAGAACGGAAGATCGAGTTCACTATAGACTTGATCCCCGGGACAGCACCACTATCAGAGCGAGTCTACAGGATGGCGCCTTCAGAGTTGGAGATTTTGTACAAGATGATTGAAGAACTCAGGACCAAGGGATTCATTCGTGCAAGTGGATCGCCTTGGGGAGCCCCGATGCTTTTTGTGAAGAAGAAGGATGGTATGTCCAGATTATGTGTAGATTATCGTACCTTGAACTCAGTGACAATCAAGAACAGATACCCTCTCTCGAGGATAGATGACTTGTTTGATTAACTCAAAGGGGCTTCAATGTTCTCGAAGATGGATAGATGACTTGTTTGATTAACTCAAAGGGGCTTCAGTGTTCTCGAAGATAGACTTGCGGTCAGGATACCACCAGATTAGAGTCAGAGAGCAGGACATCCTAAAGACAGCTTTCCGATCTAGATATGGACAATAGGAGTTCCTTGTTATGCCATTCGGAGCAACCAATGCGCCAGCCATATTTATGGACCTTATGAATCGCATTTTCATGCCTTACTTGGATCAGTTCATGATAGTGTTCCTAGATGACATCCTGGTTTACAACAAGAGTGAAGCAGAGCACGAGCAGCATCTCAGAATCGTCCTTCAAACGCTTAGAAAGCATCAGTTGTACGCCAAGTTCAGTAAATGCGAGTTCTGGTTCGATCGCATTTCGTACTTGGGTCACATCATTACCCGAGGAGGAGTGGAAGTGGATCCCCAGAAGATTGTGACTATCGAGACATGGCCAGTACCTAGCTCAGTGGCAGAGGTTCACAGCTTTCTTGGATTAGCCGGCTACTACCGACGATTCGTTTCAGATTTTGCAAGGATTTCGGCACCGATGACCCAGTTAACCTGCAAGGATGTGTCGTTCGTATGGACAGCAGAGTGCCAGGAATCATTTGAGAAGTTGAAGCAAGGTTTGATAACGACTCCCATTCTCACACTTCCAGATAGGACCGGAGGATTCACAGTTTATTGCAACGCTTCAGGCCGAGGATTAGGGTATGTCTTGATGCAGCATGGGAAGGTAATATCTTATGCATCACATCAACTTCATGATCATAAGAAGAATTACCTGACCTACGACTTGGAACTGGCGGCAGTAGTGTTTGCGCTTAAGCTTTGGCGGTACTACTTGTGCGGAGACAGGATGGAGATCTTCACCGACCACAAGTGCCTGAAGTATGTTTTCACCCAGAAGGACCTTAACATGCGGCAGAGAAGATGGCTCGAGCTACTGGTAGACTATAATATAGATTTGCTGTATCACTCAGGGAAGGCCAACGTTGTAGCAGATGCGTTGAGCCGGAGAGCCGGAGTTTATTTCCTAACGGCGCAACCAGAGTTATTGGCAAATCTTCAGAAGATGGGAATTGAAGTGGTTCTTCCTACCAACGTAGCATTGATGGCCAGTCTACAGGTTCAGTCCAGCATAGTTGAGAGGATCCGGATGGCACAGTCTACGGATTCCAAGATTCAGCGACTCAGAGCAGAGTGTGAGACAGAAAGAAGGCCAAAGTTGTACATTCATAAATATGGTACACTTTGACACGGCACTCGTCTTTGTGTACCCAGTGGAGATATCATACAGGAGGTCATGGCAGAAGCTCACAGTTCACAGTATTCTATTCATCCCGGTGGCACGAAGATGTACCGTGATATCCGTCAGCACTTCTGGTGGAATGGCATGAAGAGGGAGATAGCCCGGTTTGTCTCTCGATGTTTAGTTTGCCAGCATGTTAAGTCTGAACATCAGAGGCCCGCTGGACCTCTTCAGCCCTTGCCAATTCCAGAATGGAAATGGGAACACATAACCATGAATTTTGTGACTGGATTGCCTAGATCCCCAGCTTGTCGAGATGCTATTTGGGTTATAGTTGACAGGCTCACGAAAGTGGCTCACTTTCTTTCGTTCAGAGTTGGGCAGTCTACGGTGCAGTTGGCAGAAATATACCTCAGGCAGATGGTCAGGCTTCACGGTGTTCCCGTTAGTATCACCTCGGACAGGGATTCAAGATTCATATCACACTTTTGGCGTAGCCTGCAAGAGAGTTTGGAAACTTACCTTCAGTTTAGCTCAGCTTATCACCCGCAGACAGATGGCCAGTCGGAACGCACAATCCAGACTCTTGAAGATATGTTGAGATCTTGTACCCTTGACTTCGGTGGTTCGTAGGAGGATCACCTACACCTGGTGGAATTCTCGTACAACAATAGTTTCCAGGCCAGTATTCAGATGGCCCCGTTTGAGGCACTGTATGGTAGGAAGTGCAGATCCCCGTTAGCCTGGGATGATATTAGAGAAAGGTAGATGCTTGGTCCAGAAATGATCGCCCAGACAGTTGAAGCAGTCAGAAGGATCATAGATCGTCTTCGAGTGGCCCAAGATCACTAGCGACATTGGGCCGATGCTCATCGGCGTCCCTTAGAGTTTGTTGTCGGCGACCATGTATTCCTTAGGATCTCGCCTAACCGCGGCGTCATTCACTTTGGCGTACGAAAAAAGCTTAGTCCTAGGAATATAGGACTGTTCGATATCCTAGAGCGAGTAGGAGATATATCATATCGTCTCGCTCTTCTGCCGTCGCTAAGTAAGGTACATGATGTATTCCATGTGTCCCAATTACGACGGTACATCCCGAACCCAAGCCATATCCTGGACCATTCGGAACTGGTTGTTGGTACCACCTTTCGTATGAGGAGCGGCCCGTGTCTATATTGGACCGGAGAGAAAAGATACTCAAGAACAAGACTATTAGCTTAGTTCGTGTTGCTTGGGGTCATCACTCTCTAGGTGAGTCAACATGGGAGCGTAAGGACGACATCCGATCGCGATATCCCGACTTGTTTGACTCGTAAGGTATAATGTCTTCCTTATGCCTTATGCTTTCCATCCCTTGCTTGCATTTATGATTGTTTGATTGTTTGCTTAGTGTAGCTTATTTGTGGATAATGTAGCGGGCTCTTACATCTCTAAGCATCTTGATTTAAATTTCGAGGACGGAATTCTTTTAAGTTTGGTAGAGTTGTAACGCCCGTATTTCAAAATACGTATTTTGAGTAGGCTTACATGTATTTTGGACCTGTATTTTATTTTCTCGGATTTTGGCCTATAATGGTATTTTGGCCCGACTTGCGGATTTTGGTTTTTTGTAAATTGGGTTTTGACCTGGCATGGTTTTATTCCTTGTGGAGAAGGATTTGGTTTGGTTTGGTTTGGTTTGGTTTGCATTGGACTAACCTTAGTTAATCTCCACCCTCAACACAACACACCATCCCTCATTAAAACCCCACCTAACTTTCTCTCTCCTCGTTACTTTTCCATTAATTTTCTCCATATTCTTCTTCCTTCCTCCACACAACACCTAACCTCCATAGGCAAGTGCACCTTGCCATCAAAGAGGAACCCTATTTTATTTGTCCATTAGTTAGATTAGGCCATGGTGAACCACATTAGAACTTGACATTTTGTGATTTGGAGTCTCCATTTTTCTAGATCTAAGTTTTAACCATTTTTGGATTTTCTTGGTTTTGATCTATTAAACTTAGATTTTGCTTGTTTTAAGGCTTCCATGTGGAAGAGAATTTAATTTTACACAAGATAGAACTTTGAAAATCTAAATTTTGTTTTGATTTGGCTAGGTTATGAGATTTGGAAATTTTTGGTGTTCTTGGGTTTTTCTCTCAGCCTGCTGGAGGAGAAGACTTCGGCCAGCGCTCTTTAGCGCTGGGCTGAACCGCGCCAACCCTTCCTCGGCTAGCGCTCTTTAGCGCTGGGCTGACCCGCGCTCGGTACCCCTTGGTGAACTGCGTCCCCTTCTTCGCTGGCACTCTTTAGCCCCAGCGCAGCTCACTCCTTAGCGCAACCCGACCTCAGCGCAGCCTGACCCTAGCGCAACCCGACCTCGGCGCAGCTTGACCTCTGCGCAGCCTGACCTCAGTGCAGCCTGACCCTAGCGCAACCCGACCTCAGCGCAGCCTGACCCTAGCGCAACCCGACCTCGGCGCAGTCCATTCCCCCAGCGCAGTTCATTTCCCCTAGCACAATCAGACCCTAGCGCAACCCGACCCCTGGAACCCCAGCGCAACCTATTCGCCCATGGTGGTTTGGTTTTATTTCCTTGGGCTTGGCTTCTCTTTTGTGGGTTGGAGTTCTGAGATCTTGTTCCACACAACACGACTGTCTTGACCCAACACGACCTGGCACGATTTTTGGTGTTTTGCGTATGACTAGTACGGTCTTCGTAAATTCCGTAATTTATGATCCTAGTACTTTCTGATCTTCTTAGTAGTGACCCGATGGGGTGCGCTCTTAACTGGTAACCTATGATTCATAATTAATCCTTGTACTGGATAACTTGATAGTGGCCCGTGGCGGCGCACTCCTGACTTGTAACTTGACTTGACTTGATGCCATTGCGATGGCTAACTTGAATCATATAATCAACTTTGACACCGTAGGTGTTCATTCTTGCTGCTTTGTGCAATCTACTTGTCTTGTCTTGTCTTGTCTTGTATCATGTCTAGGACGTGACTCCCTCGTTACCACGGTCAGGGATTTGTACTGAATATGGACTAGGTTAATGACTAGATCAAACTATAGTTCATAGAGAATTCCCAGTCACAGGCGATCTCGTTATCTGGACGCTTTAATAGACTTGTAGCCTGCCGACGAGTAGGGCACATTTCCAGCACACTGTCATGTGTTGCACCCACTATGTCACATAAGGGTGTATCGTCTCCTGGGCGATGTACCCAACCATACTCTCAATCCGCGGAAGGATAACTGGATAGTCTGCAGGGCTTGGGACTAGAAAATTCTCATTTGCATCTTGTTAGTAATTAGGCATATGATAACCCTAGTTAGTTAAAGTAGTAAGCCGTAGTATTTGCTTGGCCGCTTGTGAATGGTTGGTGTCCAGCCTTGTCTAAGTCTCGTCTAGTCCCAGTACCTGGTACTCCTGAACATGATTGTTTTACTTATCTTTAATAATAAATGGGTAGAGACAAAGTGCTATTCAAGCGAAAGATTACAACCCCGGTCCTTGTTTGGTTTAAGGGTTGTAACCTGGCTCCCGGAATGGTTCCACGTCCCTAGTCGTTTATTGTCTTGTTGTACTCTTTATTACTTGTACTTTTCTTCTATTTTCTTATGATCTGATATGCTGGCTTTCGTTCTTATTTCGTGGCCTCCTTGTGGCACTTGCTCTTTTCTGGGGTTTGACCCAGCTGGTTTTGTGTGGCCAGATTTTGGAGCAGCACCCGAGGATCTACCGAACCTCCAGCCCAATGGTGGCGACTAGACGGAACCCGGGCTACGAGTGGGTTTCCCTTTTGATTTGCTCACTACATTGTAAAATTATTCTTTTGAGGCGTTTAGCCAACGAGCACCTGTTAGCTCGATGCATATTTACTTACTGTTTGCCTACGGGCTGTAACATGATTGAAAAATCCTAGGATTGATCATGTATGACTAAACTTTTGCTAGTCTTCGCATTTTGTATGACTAGCTTCATGATCAGCTGTATATGTAATATTTGGGACGCCTTTTATTGTATATTTGGTGGTCTAACATCTTGTAACTATATTACTTGCTTGAGATTGAGACAATAGGCTTGACCTTAAGAGACCATTGGCGTGTAGTAAACCCTCATATCTAGACAGCCGTGACCGTATAGCGAGGTGAATTCTATGTCAATATACGTAGCTGGCTATGTACGCCCTGCTCTCCAGTATTCTGGTTCTGGGGCGTTACACCAATCGACTTTGATCATCTTTTCTTATCATATTAATATCTTGGGTCGTACTCAATTGAATTAAATTTAATTGTAACCTGAATCTCCATCCTTGTATACTCATGCTCAGACTTCAATGACCTTGTCCTCCATATTGCCCAAATCTTGATTTTCCAGAATTAATCAACTTAGATCGTATCGAGACTAAACTTTCTTAATATATATTGTGATTGGATTTCAATGCTATTGACTTTCGTTCTTTAAACTTTGATTTTAATTTTTCTTTGAATATTACCCATTTATAGATAATTACTAGTTATCTTTATTTTATTTTTGATAATTACCAGTTTTCATATAGGATGGTAGACTGCCTTACAGCCTTGATGATTTGTTGTTTCTGTAACTTTTTCAGTT